>JAQFVV010014269.1:0-43182 GCA_028023455.1 Epiperipatus broadwayi
AATAATAAAAACAGTAGTATATACAAATCTATTACAATGGAGAGAAAAAACATACAAACAATATAATTATATTCAAACATTTTAATTCTTTGTGCTCTTTTATCATTCAGAGCTAGGTGTATTGAGCTGAGGCTTCACATATGGTCATAAAAGAGACCAAGTGGCATGAAATGTATTAACAGAGGTTATTTTCCTATCTCTTGCTTTGATTGTTTCTAATTTATTCCAGAAGGTATTAGGATGCCTTCTAGGATTATTGTTATACATAAAGATGCATCTAGTGCACCACCATGCATATAGAATGAATGTGCATGCTCTAATATTTGCATAAATGCCTAAAGTGAAGACATTAAAAAAAAATTCTACATTAAGGTTGGCTTTATTGAAAAACCCAGGAATGGCGGCAGATCTTATACTATTAAAACATGGACATTCAAAAAATATGTTTCTACATTTTTATGACACAGATTAAATTGATAATCTACATTTACACATTGCCATTTATGTCTGTAGAGATGCAAAGGTAGGCAGGGATTCAAGGTTTACTTTAGTAAAAAAAATCACAGTATTTTGCTAGCATTTAAAATTTAAATTTCCGAATTAAAAGCTTGTTATTAAGTTTGAGGACTGATGAATTTAACAGATCTTCAGAAGGAATATGCAACATTGAGTAGACCACATAACATTAAACATTGTTATACTGTATCATCTATGTAACACAATCATTGTTTGTTTTTTTGTTGTTGTTTTTTCATTAGTGCTAAATAATCAAATTATGTAAACATTTAAAAATAATCAATGTAACTAATCTTTGATCATTTGTAACTTAATAATGTTTCTATTTATAATAATGTAACTAAGTAATCAGATATATGTAAAATATTAATGTACATCTTGTGATTCAATGTAATGCAATTTTGAAAGTTTAATAAAGTGCTTTGAAAACTAATAATAATAATGATGATGATGATGATGCAATTTATTGTTAGATTAAAAAATATTTTCAGGAATAAGTGATTTTATTTTCAAATAACTTTAAAATAGTATTTGTTTTATTTTATTTTTGTGAATTTGTTATCAGAATATGAAGTCATCTATTGCTTCTCGGATATTTATAAATCCAAATTATGTCTGATAAATTAGTTTTGGTTTATTGAATTTTCTCAACTATAAGTGTTTGAACAATATTTTTTTTGCCTGTATTAACATATTTGATTCACATTTTGTTGATTATCTTTCTTCTCTATAAAAATTTATAATGATTAGTCCATAATAAATCAAAGAGTTATCTCTGAGTACAATTGTAATCATACACAAGTTTATTTGTTATTGTTTTTTTTTTGTAAACCTTTAGCAAATACATCAGTTTATTTTTTAAAATGCAAATCCATATTCATTACAAGTAATTTTTTTTTACTATTCTGTCAGTTTTCCTACTGTTTAAACACTCAGATCTTTTACTTTTGAATTTTGTTCAAACATTTTATCCATTAAATACATTGTTCATAAATATATATATATATATATATATATATATATATATATATATATATATATATATATATATATATATATATATATATATATATATATATATTGTTATTAGATTTCCCTAATTTCTCATTAATTTTTTTTTTCATTTACTTTTTTAATATTTTGTATTTTAACATCATCTTTTCAATGTGTCTTTTTCAAATCCATATCTCCAAATATTTTTTTTTTTTTTTGTAGGAGATTTCATTACATGTGAAGTCACACTCCATAAAAGACATGTAACTTTTTTTAATCTAATGTAAATGATCCAGCACTATAACTGTTCTACTTTAAGTAAAAACTTTTTTTGATCATTACAGCAATCATATTTAATTTATTTATCAGTATTTCTATAAATGTATAAAAATATTAATGGTTTTATAATTTTAGTATAATTATCTTTATTTTATATTCATATGTTTCTAATACTTTATTTTTAATTACATGTATTTTTATACCAGTTTTTCTGCAATTTTCTTCAATTCTCTCTTTGTTAAACTCATCTACACCTATTATCAAAAAAGTTATACAGTAAACCCATATTCATTCAACGTTGATTGTATTCTTAAAATAATACTTATTTTATAATACATTTAAATAAGTATTTAAAGAAATCATGTGATTGACATTATTTCTATTGTATAAAATTGCTATATCTTATTTTATAAAAAGAGTATTTAATCATTAAAATATCTTATTATTATTTTTAAATTTATACCTTTTCTCTTTAGAAAATTCAGCAAAGTAACTTGTTTTTATTTTTTAAAACCTTAAATTACTCTTCAAATAAAACAATGTTTGTTGAAAAATTTTAGCAGCATGATTGTATGTAATAAAATCATACTGGGTGGATAAAATCTTTAGGTTGTTCTACTGATCCACAAATTTTATTTATAAATATCAATTGATTTTCTTACATTAGTTAGTAATTTAGCTAGAATAATAGAGAATACATTGTTCAGATTTGTGCTACTCATTTCATTGATTTCTTCATTATTGCACAACTAAATTAATAAATAAAACTCATTATCTTTATCCATCTAATAATTCACCATTCATTGATTTAATGGTTGTTTCATCTCTGTGATATTGCCTTTTCCATTCAGTTTCTTATCCAAATTTATCTTTCATTTGTATTTTCTCTATTTATATTTTTGTATAATCATACTTAACAGGCTTTAATTGTTTCACATCTCAATTTACTTATATATTTTTGTTAACATGTTTATTTTCATTAACATTTATGCTTTTTAAAAACCTTTTTGTGTGTCTTTTTTGCTTTACATCTATGCATAATACTTTTTTTAAATCTTTTTTGAAATAATTAATATTTTTTTATAATTTGAATTTGCTTCATTTTACCTTCTTTTTTTTTTTTTGTCTAGAATTTTTTTTTTTTTTACTTTATTGATGATTTCTTTTTTGTTCAGTTTCTTTCATTCTTTTAAAAGATAATATAATTTTAGCATTTTTAAGTTTGTAACATGAATCTATATTAGCTCTAGGGTATAGTATTAATGCCATTTTTAAATCTACACTGAGTAAATACATAATCCATATAAAATCTATTTTTAAACTTTAATCAGCTAAAATTTTACTATCCTTATTCGATTAAATACTTTTTCAAATCTTAAGAGCAAATATTGATTTTCTTTCAAATTTCTTATTGATAACTTCAAAATGTCATTCATCATTTACTGTCCAATTAAAATTTTTATTACTCTTTCATAACATTGATTTATAAATTTGTTTAAAATATTTTAGGCATTATTCATCAACCTTTTGTTTTTTGAGTTGATGGTAGTAAAAATCATTTTATTTATGAGTTCATAGAGCAAGGTAATAAGTTAAATATTTGTATGTATTTCATTTAAATAAAATAAAAGTATGAAGTTGCAAAACATTTTAATGTTTATTTATTTTTAAAAATGATAAATAAGTGATACTATGTTTGAAATTTTTTCATTTCATTGAAATTTTTCGTATTCTATTCTTTAATCATTCCTCTTCAACTTGTAACTTTTTTTGCTTCCCTTTTCCCACTTTTTGTAGCAATTTTTATATTTTAAGTTTATTTATTCTCAAATGATTATGATATTTTTATATGTTTACTTGTCCCATGTATTTATTTATTTTGTAAAACACAGTCACGATTTTTAGTTTCAATCTGCCTCTTAAATGATTACATAATAAATGACGTAAAATATATTTTATATTAATTTTCATTTAATACATTTAAAGAATATCAGTATATGGTTAAATATTTTATAAACTTTTTACTTCTAAATGAAAAACAGCAAGATTTGTTTACTTTTTTATATATACGTACTATCATGTATTATTTTTCATTTAACTCTCATTTTGTCAATATAATCTTTTTTTACCGTTTTTGGATAAATAGTTGAAATCTTTTTTATGGAAAATGTATTATTATAAAAATTTTAATTAAATAAATGTATGAAATAAGCATTTTATTTAATTTAAACTTGTCAACTAAAAAGATGTTGATAAATGATTGTTTAAAGTTTTAAAAAAATTAAAAGCTTTAAAATAAAAATATTATTTTATATTAAATCCTTTTTGTTGATTTGAAATAAAATAAAAACTGGAACAATATACATATAAAATAATTAATTATTTGTCAACATTAGTATTATTCTCCGACGATATGAAAAAACAAGATATATTTTTATGATAAAGTTAAAAATAATAATATTAGTTTTTTTCATTGTTATCAAGATAATAAAGATATTTTTTTGTAAAAGTTAGTAGGCTTATCTATATTAAAATAAACTGTAATTAAATTAAACTTTTGAAAATACATTTTCTTGAAACTCGTATGAGGCTAAGATTTATGTCGCACAGAGGATTTAACCAAAATTGATTTGACATGTCAACTTTGCAAACATGAAGAAGAGACCATTGAACATTTCCTTCATACATGTCAATATTTGAACCGGATTAAAAAATTCATCACATCTTGTACCAAAGTTAAGCCTAAGAAATTTTTTCCAATTAAAGCCACTATAATAAAAGGACACTTCCCTGTAACCAGAATCGCAATTTTCCTCGCTTTTGTCATATGGTTATTACGATGTCAATTAATCTTCACAAATAATCACTACATTTTGTAAGATCATAGAAAAAATTAAGACAAGAGATCAACAAGTAACTCCCATGGGAATATTTAATGATACCTGGGCAATTTACCAGTTGCCTAAAACCTGAACATTCTAACCTCATAAAATCCAAGAACTCTCAATTATGAACAATCCCTTGCAGCCTCAAGCTCAACCAGGTATCGCTGGAGGTTTAAATACAAGATTAACCATAGACAGCAATGCTGAATATCCATATAAAAAAACAATGTATTCATATTGTATTTCTAATTGACTGATAAATTCTATTTTTTAAAAAAATTAAACATAAGCTTGAATCAAATTCTATTACTACAGGAAACATGGATTTTTTTAAAAATCTATTTATTAAATAAAAATTTGACATTTGAAGTGCTTCAAAAGGAATTTTATAAATTGTTAAAATAATAGTTCCAATAGATGCTTCCACAAGTCGATCTTTTTATTATCCAAAAGCTAGTCATATGCATATTGAAAGTAAAAGTTTCCCAGTTAGGTGGATTAATTCTAGATGGATGTCACTAAAAACTCTGAAGCAACAACTAGCATAAAAAAGATATTCAACATTTAAGCAAGATTAAAGTATATATAGCTAGTTTGCATATACTTACATTTGCTAATTCATTTAATAATTTTTTGTATTTTCTTATATTATGGTGTCTATTTTGAACTAAGCTAAGTCTATATTTTCAAAGCATCTCATTTTTAATTTATAAGATAGAAAATCTTAATTTCTTCTATAACCATCTTTCCTCTCCTAGTGATAAAAATGTTTCATGAAATTGTATTAAATACATTAGCAAAGATTTTTCAAAATAATTGATAAATGAATATTTAGAAGATCGATTTTAATAGAATATGTGACATTGTCTATCTATAATATCTGACATTGTAAATGGAAAGATGTATGAAGTGGCCTTTTTATTTTTAATAAGGTTTAGTTAATTATATAAAGAACATATTGTAATATATATTTATGTAAAATGGTCTGGTATATTTATGGCTACTAGAATAATATCTTCAAGAGGAATTTCTTTTTCAGTAGTTCTTTTTTTAAAAACAAAATAAGTAATGACATCTGATGCAATAAACACTAATGCTTTTGAATATATTTGTCATAACTTGACTAATAAATTAAATTGGTCTGGTTGATGTAGAAAAAGTAATCTCTCTTTTATTTTTATAATAGATCATTGTGTTATTGAATTTGTTTAATAAATGAATCAAGTTATATAAGACAATATATTGGCAGAACCATTTCTGAATAAAATGTTTATCCTTACTTTTTAGGTATTGAAATATATTTCTGGAGTTGCTCGTTGACATATTTATTCCCAGGTTTACTAATAGATTGATAGGAAGGCAAAATATTATCTACAGTGGCATGGTACAACTAATAATTCACAAAAATGTAGATTAATAATAGCTGGATTTAATGAGTACTTAACTTGGAAAAAGAAAATAAATGGAATTAAAACTGGAAATATTTAAAATGAAAATACAACAGAATTTGATTATATTTTGACTAACAGAAAATATGAATTTCAAGATTGTAATATTCTTAACAGATTTAATACAAGAAGTGATCATCAGTTAATGAGATATATATGTCTTAATTATTAAGACAGATCATATCAATAATTGATATTACTAATTTTCAGAAATATTCCATTTAATCTAAATTAGAATTTGCAAATCATTTTAAATATTAATAGTTTTGAAGATGGTTTAAAATTGATTAAAATCAATAGGAAGATTAATAATATTCTACTAAGAACTGCAAGAACAATAGATGGTGTTAAAAAATTGCAATTTTTCATTAAATTTTTTACAGAGACAAAACAATGCATGAAGAAAAGAAGGAACATGAAAATATTAAAGTGTTCTTTTAAGAAGAATTGAATACCTAAAATTGTGAATTGGTAATGAATGCTGTAGAAGAGAATAAAGGTCTCTAAAGTGTAAAACAACACCTTAATATTAGGAGGAAAGTTATAATTTTTGTAATAAAAGAAGAGATGAAACTATTATTAAACAGGGAAATAACATCATGAAATGTAAAGAAAAGTTTTATAAAAAATTATATAGTAATAAAGAACAAGAAAAAATATTCTCTGCAATTATTATATTTTTTAAATTGTCAAGTATTTTAAATTAAAAAGTAAGAAATAGAAAAGTTTCTGGCAAAGTAATATACTAAATGTTTAAATGATAAAGATATATCAGGTTATTCTAAGAATGCAATAGTAATATTTATATTTAAAAAAGGTAATAAAAGAAAATATTAGAAATCACAGAACTGTATTTTTTCTATAGGTTTTGAATAAATTTCAACTCATCTACAGCAAGTTTTAGAATCTAACCAATCAAAAGAACAAGCTGTATTCAGAAGTGATTTTAGTACAGTGGATTACATCCAAGTAATGAGAGAAGGTACAATGATAGAAAGTATAAAAAGAACAAATAAATATTGATTGCTATTATGCATTTTATTTATAGATATGGAAAAAAACATTTGGTTCTATAAGCATTTTCAATCTTATTAAACTTTAGATCATCCAGATATAAACCCAGAATATTGCATATTCTGAAGAATATTTATTAAAATGCAACAGCAGTGATTAAATTATATTATCGTACTAAAAAGATTAACATTGAAAAAGGTATATGACAGGATAATATATATCTTCAAAGCTTTGTACAGCAATTTTATAAGATATATTTTGTTATTTAAAATGGGAAGCTAAAGGAATAAAAGTAAAAGATTATTTAAGTCATCTAAATTTTGCAGATTTTTACAAATAATGCTTCAGAGCTTTTGGAAATATTGGAAGAATTAGCAGATGAAAGTAAGAAATTATAACTCAAGATAAAAGCTAAAATGATTAAAGTAATATTGAATGGATTTTCCCAAAAATAAAGATTGATGGTTATGAATTAGAAGAAATTAATAGCTAATAAATACTTTGGATATATATAATACTTTGAAATATAAAGGATGGAATTAATTATAAATTAAATTTGGATGGAGTGCTTTTGGTATGAATAACTTATAATTAAAAAAATTCTTATTTGTTTGAAAAGAAATGTTTTTAATGTATGTTTCGTGAATTTTTATTTATGGATCTGTGACTTGGATGCTTAACAGAAAAGTAAAAAGGCAATAAAGACTTCAGATTAGTTAATGTAATATGATGTTAGGTAGTAACAAGAATGAATCAAAAAAGAAATTCATGAGTGAGAGAACTGTAGTGTTTGTAAAAATGGCAGACATTTTTGTGCACTTTAGAAAAAACTAGAATTTATTCGAGAGGTTGTTTTTAGATCGCGCTCTGATAACTGAGGAATTTAATTAATGCATTGATGTAATGGCGATCGACAATTCCAAGAAATATTTGCTGATTACAAATATTTCTGGATAAGAGACGTTGCCTTATTGGACAGTGTATTGATTGATTGTTGCAGTTATCAGAGAGGATAAGAGGACAGTGTAACATCTAAGCAGAGCAGTAGTTGAATAGGAGTATTTGAGTAGATGGCTTGCGGTTAATGATCAGTGCCCAGTGGAAATGTAGTTCACGGGTCTAGCTGAAGGAGACCACAATGGAGATATTCAGACCTTTCATTGGAGAGCTTTCATTGCAGACCAATTCATTGGAGAGCATTCGTTGCAGACCAATTCCTTGGAGAGCATTCATTGCAGACCAATTCTTTGGAGAGTATGTTGCAGACCAATTTGTTGGAGAGCATCCACTTGCAGACCATTCATTTGGAGAGCACCCAGTGCAGAGAATACAGAGTATATTCAGAGCATTCATTGCAGACCATTTGTTGGAGAGCATACACAGCAGAGTATTAGTGGCAATAAAACAGCATGGGAATTGAACATTAGCGAACGTTATCGAATAGCCGCACAGTCAAACTGGTGGATATAACATTGGCACAGTCATAATTGCAGATATAACAAGAACAAATAGGTATGACTATCAATATTGAATGAATTAAGAGAATAAAATGGAGCCAGGTTGGACTTATTGATAGAAGAGTTGATAGTAAATAGATTCTTGAAATTTTAAATTGAACCTAAGAGATTGTAAATTTTTTAGAAAAAGACCACATGTGAGGAGGATGGTTGAAATAAGACTCCTGCTGTGGTGTAAATAATAGAGGTTGTGGGTCAGATAAAGTTGATTAAACTCAAAGAGACTGACATTTTTCTGGATCAATAATGGTTGAAAATGATTCTAAAATTAATGAGAGGATCTGTATTTTACATTTACTCTATGTATGTTCAGTCATTAAATTTATCTATATCATTTTTTTCACTGTAAAAAACTCAGTAAAGTTTGGGGGTATGCTCTGTTACATTCTTTGAATGAGTAATTAATATCTGCTTTACCCTTGATTACATATGAGTAGTAAATTAAATAAAAATATTTTGACTGTTTCCTTTGCCAATAAATAAAAAGATCTTATCTTTAACATTTCTGATTAGATTTATTTGGATAGCATAGAATGTAATATTACTATATTAATTATATTAATAAGAAGTTATCATAATTTTTTAAGGAATGCATATTAAATACCACTGATTGTTTAGATAATTGCAAAATGTATATGCTTAATAGAATTTAAATTACTGGATATTGTATTAAATAGAAAAGTACTATTTAAATTTATAGAATGACTGATTGTGAAAAATATTAAGCATTGAAAAATAATAGCACAAGCATAAGAACTTTAAGATGTTCTGGATTGGGTTTTGTAAATGACTGCAGGTACTCATTACTTAATAAAGAAAGATGATTTTAAAATCTTATTTAAAAAAAAATGTTAAAATAAAATTTTATATTCTATAATGATTATGAAATTTTTAATTTTTTTTATATACACATCAGAGTTTGGGAATCAAGTCTTATATAATACAGTAAAAGTAGTCTTGTGACTGGATAATGATGTAAGTATAGAAGTTACAATGTCTACAGGAAGAGTTATGTGAGGTGTGCAAGTTTTTGGAATTGGCCTATGTCTTTAATTTTGGAAAGATGTTTAGATATGATTGTAGCATCTAATTATAAAAACTGAAAAAGTTGTGTTTTGAAACACAACAATATATATATTTGTTTGTGCACATAGTCCTAGATTGTTTCTCATGTCATCTTAATATATGTGTATATATATAATCAATCAGAAAAACAAATTTTTAACACACTCTTCTAATCAAATGTAAATCTATAAGATTGTAATCTGGCATCTATCTGGGAAAAAAATCAAATCATTTTTTTCTAATATACATATATTTCAAGTGTAATCATATTATTCAGCTAGGCTAAAGGTTTTGAACAACTGATAAATTTCAGAACCTTTGGCCAAAATCTTAATTGTGCATTTAGAAAGTCTATAATTTGGTTTAAAATTTGAAATTTCATTTAAACTAATGTATGAAAATTTTTTCAGTCACCATTATAACATCATATCGTCATCAACCAAGTTCTTTTTTTTTCTCATTTGCAACAACCCTTTACCCAGACTGAACCAATGAAAAATACATATTTTAGCAAGCTTATAACCAAATGTAAATCTTTTTTTAAAAAAATCAAACCATTTTTGTTGCCTATACATGTATACTAAGTGAAACCATCTTTAGCTGAACCAGGGATTTGATATTTGATTAACATATTAGAATTTCCAACTCAAATCTTATTTATGTGTTTAGAAAATTATGTTATTGAGTTATGAATTTTCATCTCAAACATATCATCCAGAAGTAGAAACTTTTTTTTAATGTTTCGTTTACAACTTTATATGGGCAGGCAAATATTCCAAGTAGTAGGATAAATATATATAATAAACAATAACTGTTCTGTGAGTTACCGTAATTAATCAGAAATGCAATTTTTTTTAATGCTTTTCTAAGCAAATAAAAATTTATAAGTTTGAAAGCTATATCTAGATGGAAAAAAATTCATTGTTTTCCATTATATATTTTAGATAGATTTTCATTCATTTAGAAGTATGCTAAAAAATTATATTTCCGATTAGTTGCAGTAAATCATAAAACAAATGCTTATTATGTATATATTTATACTAGCAGTTGGTATATTTACCTATTTACTAATGAATTTGTAAATGAAAAAAGGTATTCTCTTCCCTGAATAGTGTGTATATTTAATGTCACAAGGGGCAGTCAAAATCGAATTAATAATTGATCATAGTGCTTGCTTTTATAATTTTAAAAGTTCTTATATTGTAGTGGTTAGTTCCTTTGCCTGCCATGCCCAAGACCAAGAATTTAAATCTAAATGGAATTTATTTTTTTAAGCAACTGATAAAGTTTTGAGTAAATCTAGAGTTTTTTTAGCTAGCCATTGATAGCCAAATAAGTTAATAACATCCCAATTATTGTGTAGCAAAATGAGTATATATGTATAAAAAGTAAAGATTCGGATTCATCTGAATTAATCTGCTGAATGCTAAGATGCAGCTATAAAATATGTTCAAAATTTCATATTATCTGCTGATAATTTCAGTCACTAAATCCTTTGTAAAAAAGATTAATTCATTATGGGCAAAGCTATTCTGGAAAGGCTGTGTGGTTTCCATCAGGATTGCCAACATGCAACAGCACCGCAAGTCAAATGGCATGTCATTTCATTCCATTCCCTGCAATGTATATCCAGAAATCCCATACACTTATTTACAATTTTATTCAGAAATATGGCTATATGCAGATTGCTGACATTGTTCAACCTACAGATCGGCCTCCACCTGCTGATAGTTGCTGGCTTGACATCTTGCTTCATGACATTCACAAATATAATAATATCTCAGAAAATACCTTTCATGCTAAAGTTACACTTTGGCAAGCATATCAACTAATCAACCCTCAGGTTATCATTATTAGACCGAAACATGGCTTATCCAATCACAAACTTGTAGTCCTTTTTAAATTTTGGGCATTGGAGCCAAAGTTTTTGGACTACCTAGTTAAAGTCAATCTTCATGCTATGTCTACAAACTGTTTCCTGAGATGTAGGAGACAAATCAGTGAGATTGATCCATTATGCTCTAACTGCTGCAGACAAAATGAAACATTTGACCACATCATCTACTCCTGCACCAGACTTGGGAATATTAAAATGTTTATCTATCAGAACTCTAAAGTGGACTTCTACAAGATTATCTCAATTAAGGACTGCCTGCAATCTGGAGACATCCCAACCATCAGACTGTTGATTTTCTTGACATTCTCTGTATGGTTGGCCAGATGTAAGAAACAATTTACTTGGCCGTTTCCTGATATTGATTCTTATTTTCTACAAACTCTTAAAAAACTTAAAGACAGAGACAGAATCTTATCTACAAAATTTTTATATGAGGAAACTTGGAAACTTTTTCAGCTTTCTAGATAAAGTTCTTGATGATCAAAATATCATGTATTAATTTATTAAGTTTTGTCCTTTTTTTACTATGTTGTTATCAGGTAATTATTAATTATGCCTATAGTACCATTTGTAAACATATATTATTTGTTTTAATAAAGTTATTTTAGAAATAAATATGTCTGTTATATCATTTATTGCGATAGAATTTTTTTAATAATTGTATGTTCACTTAATTTAAATTTATATACCTAATTTTTTGAAGAAAAAAAAATGAGGTGGAGATATTAATAAGAAAATCTCACACTAAATTAAATATTTTTTGAAGCTAGATTAATCAAAAATTATATTAATTGTATATTTGAAATTGTTATTTTTGTGTTGTCTGAGATTCAAATATATATCTTTTTAAAAATAAAATTCTTGGAATAGAATTTAAAAATACAATTTTTTTAAATAGCCTATTAAATATTATTTTTGATAGCCATCAATTATTAATAACCAAATGATTAGTTACTTAGAAAGTTGTATAATGTGCACGCACCAGAAGTAGCCAGTTAAGATTCAATTTAAGATCCTTTGATTTTCAACTTCACTACTCTGCCATTACACTAAATTGCACATAATAATGGACTATGTAGAGGTAATATAAGGAGCGTACCAATAGATAGAGGTGTTTTATTATGTGATTTGACTTTATATATATGGTATGCAGTTTAATGCATTGGTAGATTAACATATAAAGGTCCCAAGATAGATTCTCAACTGTTTTACTCAAACTGCTATTTAAATGCTCAAAGATCACGTGACTTTTTTTAAAAACAATTAACCATATCGTTATTTAGTTTATGCATAATAATATAAAAAGCCCCTATGTATATAAATAATAAAAATGTTTTTACTTCTCCTATCATGTTTGCAGGTAATACGTATAATGTACTGAATTTTAAAAATAGTCTCTTTATGATGTTTAAAACAATATAATGGATTCTTTTGGTCTTTTTTTTTTTAAAAAAAAAAAAAAAAGAAAGAGAGAGGCTTTTTATTATTATTGAAATTCAAGTATTAAAATTTTATTCTTTTTCAATTTTAAAACTGCTTTTCTTCTAAGGTTTTTACAACTTAGAAGAAATCCTGTCACTTTAAAGTAAAATGTCAGAAAAAGTTATTAATGATTGATGAAGGTTTTTGTTTTGTGTGTTATTTTAAAAAAAAAAATCCTAAAAGACAAGATTACGTTTTCTGATAAAGATAGACTACAAAGAAAATATAATTGATGGTTGCGAATTATTGTAATAACTCATAATATTACAGACTGACCTCTTCCAAGATTAAAGTCATCTAAATATATAAAATGAGGTGAATATTTTTGCACATCTTCGATCAAAGGCAGTTGTAAGAAGATCTTGGAGATTGAATAGATTTGTCTTTCAAAACTGCTAACAAAAAGTTGACCATTAAAAAAATAAAAATATTATTTGTAACTTTTTTTACTTGAAAACCTTTCACTTAAAAGTTTTTAAAAAGAATAAAAAATGTATATGTTACAGCTTTTATACTTTTTTTTATAGATGATAACAATAAAATTCTTTGGATATTAAGTTATAGTTTGCAGATAAAGGGTTCTACTTAATCCAATGTTTGCTTTCACTTGATTTAAGTTTTTAAGCAAAATGAAATGCAATTGCTATATTTAGTGCTGTGGAGAAATGGTGAAATTAGGAACTAAATATTTCCGAATCGATTATTGGATGAGTAAAAAAAAAAAAAAACTGTGTTTAATTGTAAGAAAATATTATGCATATGTTTCTTGAACAACTAACTAATCATAGAATTATTACTTTAATGAAATAGGATAAATTGGGTCATTCAACTCCTATTATTGACTGTTCATAAAATTATATATTTCTCATTATATTTGTAATAATAGAAACGGTATATTATATCTCTCTCTTCTATTAACATTATTTAATCAAAATTGAAACAGTTTTTTTAAAGTAATGATAATTTATCATTTCAATAAGATGTGCTTAATAAAAGCATTTCAAGGGAAGTGCCCTTGCTCTGTGAATATGTTCATTCAGTTTTGTCAAATAAGATACACTTTTTTAACAATATAAAATAATTCACATATTTTATTTTTTAGTTGAAAGATATAAATAATTAACTTTTAATTAAATAAATATTTCTTTTTTTTTACGTTTTGAGTTGTAGACTCAGAAATTAGATTGATTAAGTCAAGATAGAGTTTGTGGATCATATTTTCAACTCAAGAAACTAAAAAAATGCAAAAAGTAAAAAAAAAAATGTTCACAAGTAAAAGGTTTCATAAGAGTATAAAAAATTAAATATTTAAATTCATAGATATTTATAATTTTTGTTTAATATAATATTATTTTAAAAGCAATTTTTTCTAATATTTTTTTGTAAGAACAAACAATCTTAAATCATTTACAGTTTTTTTTTTTTTAAAAGGAGCAAAACTTGATTAAAACAAATTTATATAGAAAATTTAATAATTATATTTTTTTTCTTTCTACTTTTTATTAAATTAATCTAATAAATTCTTAAATTATCAACTAATGTTGCACTTTTAAAAAACAAGGAGAAAAAAAATCAATGTTCAAACATTGTAAAACAAAAAAAAACTTTTAACATTGCACAAGCTTATTTATTATCATTAATTAATTAAACAAAAAGTACAAAAATAAAATGTTAATAGATTACGTCTAATTTTAATAAGTATTGGTAATTTTCTGTTTCTCAAGAAGGGAGTTAATCTTGTTTGTTTTTTTTTTAATTCCTAATAGCCAGTGATTTAACAATAAATTCAATTTTTTTTTTTTGATAGAATATAAATTATTTGTGTTATATTATAAAGTAATTTCTTTTTAAAATATTTGTGCCATCTTTTATTAGGGATTTATTCTTATTAATGTATTATTTAGAATAATTGTGTGGATTTATTTATTTCGTATGTAATAAATGTAATTTAATAATAGATCTCGGTAAATAATTTTTTGTGGGTATATGATTAAAATTACATGCTTTTCCTAATGCAAAGGTAGTCAAATTGATCTAAAACATTTATATTAGTAATTAGTATTATGTCAGTATTTTCTGTCACAATACCTCATTCTTCTTGTATATTAATATGAAATTTATAATATAAAAATGTCTCTGCTAATAAATCTAGCTATTATCTTTTCTTCTTCCATTTAAATCTTTATATAATGTTTGAAATATTAATTTAATGGTTGTAGCCAAAGATGAACATCACAAAAATATATAAAGGTTTAAATTCTCAATATTTGAGTAAAATTGTATGAAGAAAGATTTGATCAATAACATACCTAATAATGAGTTGCCAAAAGTAAGTTGCTTATGGAAAAAAAGTATAAAATATCAATTGAATATTTATTTGAACAAATAACTGATTATATGAGAGTTTATTTAAATCTAGTTTCTTGACTATATAACTAATGAAAAAATGATGTAGAAATTAAATAATATTTCTTAAAAATCTATATCTCTGAATAAAGGAACATTTAGAATAAGGCTATTATTGTTACTTTAAATAATTTTACTTAGGCTAAATAAGGTTACATTATCTCAAAACATAAATAGATCACCATGCATTACAATTGTGTATTAGATGAATCTAGTATTAGTCCATATGGTTTGAAGTTGAATCACTAGGACATATTAAATCATGACTTTATGTAAAGGGAAGTTATAGTCCTAATTTTCAAATAGAATTGATTTCTTTCATTGAAAGCAGGTTTAAAAATCATGCAAGATATAAAACGATAATGAGTGATGCTGCAAAACATTTGATTTAAATAAAAATCAAGTGCTAAAAAATAAACTGTAAATTGAAAAATTCAAATGTTAGAGGGAAGAATAAAAGTTATTATAAGTGTTCCAATAAAATCAAATGTACATTTTTATCAAAATTTATAATAGAGAAATATGTCTTATCAGTATATTTTCAAGATTTAAAATACAGTGATTATAGACAAAATATTTTTTAGCTAACTGCATAGTTTTCTAATTTAAAATCATATGGAAAAATATTTTATATGTGAAAATATTCAATTAATCTTATATATATAGTGAAACAGTCAGATATGTCTATCCTACTGTTTCACCTACTATATTCTATAGTAGTACTTTTATTTACATACCTATATACCCAAATCTCATATACCAGACTAATTTTAAAAGTAATAATCATAGTTATGTATGTGTGCATGTATTATAGCATACAATATGGAAAGCTTATATATATGAATAATAAATCAACTTGTATGTGCACATATATATTACTATTTGCTAAATAAATGTAAATCTTGATGTATATGTAACCAAGAATATATATATATATATATATATATATATATATATATATATATATATATATATATATATATATATATATATATATATATGTATATATATGCAGAGAAGGAATAGTGTGATAGCATAAACATTATAAGTTTTCTTTATTAAAATAATTTTATAAAATGTAATATTTGAAATTATAATATTTCTGCATATGTAAGTAAATTTTATTTAAATGTGTTATATGTACATAATAAAGGTTTTCCAGATTTCAGATTTGTTTTTTGTAAAGAAATAATTTAATAAAATTAATTTATCTTGCTATATTTTGACCTACTTATATGGTTAAAAATAAAAACAGATTTTAAAAAAAGGTGGAAGAAATTAGCTTGACCAAAGCCTATAAATAAAATCAATAATGCAATGGGAATCTTTGGGTTTGTCAATATACAGCAAACTAATTAGAAAGGCAGATCTGAAATTAAGAACTATAAAAAAAACATGTGGTTTTAGCTTTCACATTATTACATGTGGTTAATGAAGAAAAACACATGTGGCTAAATGAAAAAGAGAAGGGGGAAAGGTCAGTATATCATTAAATTAAAAATTACTAAGTTGAAGTTTGAGATTAAAACTTCCGATAATCAGATTGCTAAAGTTGTTAATACTGAAGATGATGGGCTAAGGCAAGCAAAAAGATGGGTTTTCCAAGTACCCAAAAATGGTCTAAAAGATTCAGGAACAGGATGACCAACAGCTTGATACCAGCTCGAGATCAACATTGAATATCCATGCTTGAGAAAAGAATTTAAAGCGGTAACACTTCTGCAATTTTAAAATGAACATTTAAACTAAATCTCATAACTTATCAAAGCTAACTAAAATTATTATAAATGGCCAATATAATTTAAACTAATGTACTTTAAACTTTCAAATATTAATTCTTAAAATAAAATGTACATTTTGTGTTATTATTTGATATCGTAAATCTTGCCTGATTTAATATGATTTGATATTATTTAACCTGATTTAATATGATTTAACCTGATTTAATATGATTTAACCTGATTTAATATGATTTAATCTGATTTAATATGATTTAACCTGATTTAATATGATTTAACCTGATTTAATATGATTTAATCTGATTTAACCTGATTTAATCTGATTTAAGCCGAGTTAAACTAATTTATCCTGATTTGATATTTAATCTATCTTAATTTCTTTTTTTTCACTGAGTAAAGTAAAGCCTTTCATGAAATCTTATTTATAATTTTATATGTTTTTTAGTGATGTCTATGCCAATATTATTTTCAATTATTTGTTTATATGTTTATGCTGTGTTTATTTAGAATGAAGTTTACTTTTATTTAAGTTTAACTAGTGAGAAATGATTAGAGGTTCTCACACAGAGATAATTTTGCATTTATTAGTGTGCAACTGAAATGCCCTTCTGAAATGAGTAAAATAAAGCTTGGTTTAGGTGTATAATTAAGTGATTATAAATGATTAAAAATAGGTTTGCATTAAATGAAAAATGTGGTCAATATTTAGCTGAAGTGACTAAATACAGCATAGAGCTAGAATTTAATCTTACAATTATCCCAAAATATGCTGTAGTCCTCCTTATATATATATATGAAGGCCTATATAGCTAACTTAATAAATTAGATTTATTATATTTTTTTAATCGCATAATTATAAATGCTAATTTATGAACTGAATTATAGTGGTTCTATAGAAGGAAACTAATGTTTTGCATCTCAATTTTATATATAATGATGTAGTCAGCAGGGTGAATGTATTCTTAGGAAGCGCATACACGCATTTACTTATAGCTGTATATTTTCGGACAGCTCTCTTTTCACAATGGGTTTTGATTTTAAGGGTCATCCCATTACCTCCACTTAGGACTGGATCAGAAGCATCCAGATATCTTGATATGCTGTTTGATCACCCAGACTAGAAAGGTCTCTTTCACAGCAATGGGTACAGTATAGAAAAGGGAACCGGTTACATGATAACAAATCCTGTGAGCAAGAATGCATTTGAGACGCACAGACTCAGATTGTATGTTTTATATACACCTTAATATCTGAATTCTTACTACCCACCATCAGTTCATCCTTCTGTAAATTACATTTCAGCTTTGATCTGAAACAGAATCTAATTTTATAAGCTTATAATGTATATAGAGAATTGTGTACCGATCAAATAAATTATTAATTATAATTAATGATGATCACTTCTGCATATTGACTAAAGCAAATCTAAGCCACAAAACATAGCATAAATAGGGCATAGATAATCATGAGCTAAACTGGAAATAAATCTGTAATGCTGTAATAATAGAGCTCACAAAAATGTAACTTGGTAGATTATAAATCATCATTACCTGAGAATGGGAGAAAATAATAAGTTTGTAAATTAAACAAAACATAACATGATAAATCATCATCACCTGCGAGTGAGATTAAAATCTTAAATTTGTAAATTAAACAAAATGTAATTCGATAAATCATCATCACTTGCGAGTGAGATCCAATACTAAATACGTAAATTAAACAGCCTGTAACTTATTCAATCATCATCACCTGTAAGTGAAACATATTTGTGTCATTCAATTGTTTTATTTTATTTTACTTTATACCTAAATTTTGGCTTTTATTAAATTTGTTTAAAATATAACTCTGCTTGGTGTCTAAATTCTTGCTCATTATTCATTAGTTAATTATTAACTAGTAATTAGTTATTGTTTGAATATTTATGAATCACAATCTAAATTTAATGATGTCTGTTAGTTGAGCCATATCTATATGGCTATACTTTAGTTATGCCAATTTATATCATAATCTCGTGTTTCACCGATGTACTACTGCTGGCACTGAATTCAACCTTGGGATGGTTTGCTAAAACTCTGGATTTTATTGTGCAAATGTACAAATATGACCATTACAGTAGATTTTTTTTCCCTGGGTATGGACATCCAGATGTGGTGCCTCATTAATTATTTCCACTACCCTGAGCCAATAAGATGTTATGTCAGTGATATTGAAATATGTAAAAATTTTCTGAGTATAGATGCTCAAATATTGGATGTATCAATCAATTACACACCCTGAATAAGTTATATAGATGTAAAATTTTTTGTATATATATGTAAAAGTTTTGCATTGAGACGGTATAGCATAATATTATATAAAACTCAGAGTAGAGGTGGCTGGTTAATACAGATATTATATATGTTTTACCTGCTGACAACTGGCACCTGAGGTAATTTAAATAAGCTAAAATTATCCTCTTATAAATGTGTTGTCAGAGGGAGAAAATTTTCTTAAATGGTAAAGTATATGTGATTCAGTAATGAAAGTGAGCAAAAAAAATTAGGTAAGAAAAATATATACGAGTATTTCGGATACAAAATTTCTAAAATTACAGAAAAGTAATAATAATTAAAACTAAATTTTACTAACAACAAGAAGCATGGTAAAACTAAATTCCACTAGCAATAAGAAACATGGTAAAACTAAATTCTGCAGATAGCAACAAGAGGCATGGTGAGTTGAATTTTACTTTATTTATATTGTGATATTAATTGTTATGTTGGGCATCTTGGGCAGAGATAGAAAGTAGAGTGGCAGGTTGAAAGAAAATGTAGACTATTTCTGAGGGAGAGGAGAACAAGTCAGCCAATTATAAAATTTAAGTTAAACATCATGATGAATGATGATATAGAGGAAAGCATAGTAGAGGAAAAAGGAGAGGTTAAATAAGGCAGAATAGAGAGAGAGATTAAAATGATAGGAAAAACTGAGATCAGATAAGGAAATCATTGAGGATAGCAGTAGTGGCACAGAAGAGGAAGCAGAGGCAGGCTTAGATGATAGGATGATGGATGAAAATACTGAAAGACCGATACCCAGACAGGAATACTCTAATAAAGGGTTTGAAATTTTGGACCAAAAGATGGAGTGGGAAAGACAGAAAGAAAAGAAGGAAAAAGAAATAAGGAGAAAAGAAAGAGAAGAAGAAGAGATAGGGAGAAAAAGGAAGAAAGGAGAAGGCTAAATGAACAAAAGGAGAAAAGGGACCAGGAAGAAATGTTAATGGCTATGAAGCAAATGTTCAAGAGTAGAAATGAAGAAATAAACCATAAATTTACAGCTCTTGAACAAAAGTGGGAGAAGTGACCATAGAGTGCAAAGGATATTATCCTCAGGCTCACAAAGAAGGTAAGGAAAGTTTGGCCTCACATGAAAAGAAAATAGAGGAAGGTATTTGTGTAGTAAAAGGAGACATTCAAGTGAGGGACAAGGTGGAAAAACAAAGGGTTGAAATGGATAAGCAAGGGACATATTTCCAGAGTACCATAATACAGATTCAGAAAAGATTAGATGAGAGTGGGAGTAAAAAAAGGAACAAGAGAACGAAATAGGCAGAATGGACAAGTATTGGCAGGAAATGCTAAGTAGATGAAATTAAGGAATGTGTTAAAGTTATAGAAAATAAGGCCATGGAAGGGAAAACAGAAATAATATAGAGAGTAAAGGATATGGATATGATCAAAGAATGTCAATTAGATGTTACCAAGATATAGCTAGTCTTCAACTTAGTCAGGATAGAACATAAGGAAGGGAGCCTGGTATACACCAGATTTATCAGGGAAAGTAGACATGCAACTATGGAGAATGGAGAAAATATTCAGCCAGGGTCAGCAACTAGCCAGCAGATATATCTGTCAAAATTCATCCAGATAAAAATGTTCAAGGGAGAAATAGGGGAAAGCCCAAGAACACATATTCAAAGATTAAGGTAACTATTCAGATTTCCAACAAATCGCCCCACAGGATCGAGTAACATTGGCCACTCATTACCTCCATGGATATGCATAATCATGGTGGGAGTGTTACAAAGAGAAACCCAAGATAGCATTTACCATACCATACTAAGGGAGCACCATGGGTCTGTGGCAAAGGAAACTCACAATCAGTTCTTTATGCACTTGGTAGCTTGCCTGAGATCCCTAAATGCTTTTCCTTTCATGGATACCCAGATAATCAGAACAATCAAACAAAATATGCTGTGATAAGTACAACAGATGATGGTGGGATATAGAATTAGGATGTAGAGAAAATGGCTAAATTCTTAACTGCCATGGATTACACCCCATCCATAAAGAAACACCTGAAAAGATGAGGAGAATAGAACCCTGGTGTCAAGCCATTAGTATAAGGAGTATTAGGTTTGTGAGGGAGTTAGGGGTAACGTCCAGAGATAATACTCAGGTTAGAATAATCCCTAAAGGCAGGCCATTAAACTACAGATGATGCTGATGACCAATTTTCTAAATCGGACACCTGTAGTAAGTAAAAGAAAGAAAAAGAAAGGAAAGATGATGGGTACAATCAGGAAGGGAATTGAGGTGGAAGTGAAGGTAACCACCATATCCTGTCCCTTAACTGTGTTTATTGATGAGCATCAAGTAAAGGCCTTGGTGCATAGGTAGTCAGCTTTCTTTTGTGGCTAATGAGTGGATAGCTAATATGGAGTCACTGGGTTATGTCTGCCAGAGGTTGCCCATGAAACCTTTGCCAATGTTTTTGGCAAATGGCAGGATGATCCTCACAGAAAAATTTCAGGTGTGGTGTGAAATCTCCTGGCATTCATTGATGTTAGGACATGCATTCTTGGTTATGCAAGGGTTGTTACAAGACATGGTACTGGGGGCAGATTTTTTTAAGCCAACATAAGGGTGTCATTGACTTCAAAACTGGGGGAAGTCACAATGTATAGGGAAGGCAAAGAAATGCAGGTGGAATGGGCACAAGCCAGTAGCTCAGCTGTGTATTTGGAGACTGGACATATTGCTAGAAGAAATGATAATAGATGGACAATTGAAATTTTAAACTGGATTCCAAGAGATTGTAAAAGACCCAGAAAGAGCCCACATGTGAGATGGATGGATGAAATAAGAAAATATGCAGGGGTGTTGTGGAAAAGAGAAGCTAAAGATCGGAGAAGATGGATTAAACTTGGAGAGACCTTCATCCTGCAGTGGATTAATAATGGTTGATGATGATGATGAAAGAGACAGTATCCATAGAGGAGACAATAGAAATTTGAGGAAAATGAAAAGTTAAGAAAGGTACTTACTGAGCACCAAGGTTTTTTTCCAAGATATCAGGGATTATAGAAAAATATTGCCACCACATTAGGTTGAAAAGAGAAAAGTATTTCCAATCCAAAACATACCCTATGTCATTCCAATACCAGGCCAATGTTGAGAAACAAATCCAGCAAGTGAAAACCTGGGGTGTTATTAAAAAGGCAGCTTCACCATATAATAACCCATTGGTGGTGGTGAAGAAGAAAGATGGTTCTGAGAATCTGTCTTGATGCCCATAAATTAAATGACCTGACCATTCCTGAGAGAGACATCACACCCAATGTCAAAGAAATATTTTTGTGTTTGGCTGGAAAGAATGTGTTTTCTACTTTGGATCTAACATCCAGTTTCTAGCAGATGTCACTAGATCTAAAAGATCACCAGTACATGGCCTTCCGGTATACATACCCTTGTGTTTTAACACATTCCATTTGGGCTCATCAACAGTGCAGCCACTCTGAGATATTTAAATCAAACATTGTCAGAGGAAATTTAGCAGCATGTGGTATGCTACATGTATGATTTGATGGTGGCATCCAAATCCAGGAAGGAGCACATGAAAACTCTGAGAAATTTCTTTGGTGAATGCTAAAAAAACATCACTGTAAACTTGCAAAAAGTCAATTCATGCAATCTGAAATTACATTCTTGGGGCATTTGGTGAATGATAGAGAAGTGAACACCCACCCAGATGAAGTGGTCACAATACAAAACTTCCCCATGCCTACCACCAAGAAACACATGCAATATCTACCATTGGTTTTACCCAGGTTTTGATCAGATTACTGCAGGATTGGTGAACCTGATTAAAAAGGATGCCAGGTGGGAATGGAATGACAAAACCCACACTGAATTTGAAAATATAAAAAAAAAATTTTGGAGACAGTTGTGCTTAGCCACCCAGATTTTCCAGCAGCCATTTTTTGTGCAAACAGATTAGTTGTTTGGGTATGGGGGTAGTTCTGTTTTAAATCAACAAATAACAACAAGAGGTCTTATATTTTGCCAGCAGGAAGTTCAAGGGACCTGAGATGAATTATATGGTGACAGAACAGGAAACTAGCCATAGTATCGGGCTGTGAGAAATTTAAGCAGTTTCTCCTAGGGTCATAGGTTACCATCATAACAGACCATTGATGTCTAGAGTTCTTGAATAGAAGCTACCTAACAAATGATAGGCTGATTAGGTAGAGCCTGTCCCTCCAGAGGTACCAATATCAGGTCAAATATTGCCTGGATGCAGAAAAGATAGTGGCAGACATATTAATCCAAAATCCAGTCACTATGAAGGCCAAAAATTCTCCTGTACCAAGAGAATCCTTAGGGATAATCATGCAGATGCTCAGTTGTTCACTTGAAGTTAATTGAGAAATCTACCTTACTGGCAGGAAAAGTTACCACAGTATGCTAAACTCATGGGAGAAATCAAAAGTGTTGGGCATGCTAAAGGCCACTTTAAAAGACAAATGGAACAGCAATGTAGGGTCAGGAATGGGGTTTTACAATATAAAATAGACAGGGATAGAGAAGTCTGGCAAGTGCTAGTCCCACCTCAGCTGAGGAACCAAATAGTAGACCATGTACATGAGGCCATCAGGCACCATAAGCCAAAGAATACGGAGGAGGTTCTGTAATGGCAGTTCTATTGGCCAGGTCTATACTAGAGTGTCCTAGAGAGACTAAAGCAATGTGGCCTCTGTGCCAGAAACAAACCCCTAAGTAAGTCATATATGGGTCCCATGTTTTCCATAATTTCTACAGTGTAATCAAACCCTAGCTATTGATCATTATGGCTCATTGCCAGCATATAAGAGGGGTACTTGTTGGTGACTTATGATGTTTTCCCCAAATATGTCCAGGCTTATCCAATTAGGACTGTGAGTACAAGGGAAACCATAGGAGTCCTAAAAAGATTGCAGTCCACTAAAGTGAGGAAACTGCAAACCATAATTTTGGACCGGGGTACCTCATTCACCTTGACCACTTGGAAGGCATGGGTGGAAAAACAGGAATCAAGCATATGTTAACATCATGCGAAACCCACAATCCGTCCCCTGCAAATGAGTTATGAGGGAGTTAGGTTGACAATACAGGACTATTGTAGGGTCTTATCATAGGAAATGAGTGGTTAAAATAGACACAGTGATGTGGAATATGAACAACTCGAGTAATGAGTCCATGGGATTCCTACCAAGACTTCATTTCAGGAAGGTGTGCCCATCAATAATTCTCATACCCTTGCCAGCAGATGATAAGACAGTAAGCCCTGAAAGATAAAGACAAGGCTCAGATGAAGCTACAGAGAATGGCAGCATACAGAAATAGACATCAAAGTGAGGGTATACTTTTAGAGTAGGTGATGTGGTATGGGTAAAATCTATGCAGCCAAGCAGCATGCCCCTTGAACAGTTTCATAAGTTTTTCTCTGTACAAAGGTCCCTATAAAATCAAAACATGCCAATGGAATGCCTTCCTATTGGCGGCAAACAAGCAGGCCATCAGTACTACAATGCACGAAGTTTAAAACCATGTAGAATTGTGTACAAAGGTCCCTATAAAATCAAAACATGCCAAGGGAATAATGCCTTCCTATTGGAAACAGACAAACAGACCATCGGTACATACAATGCATGAAGCTTAAAGCCATGTAGAATTGCATCCGATAATATTAAAGGGCAGATAGTCTAATGTGTTATATATAATGTTAGTATAAATAGTCCTTTTAGATATATGTATACTTTACAAACATCCATTTGATTAGTATGTTTTATTTATTTAATTGAGATGTTATAGTTTTCTTTTTATGTAGCTAATGTATTTAAAAATGCATATTCTTAATAGTGAGAGAGTTGTGTTTTGTTTGTTTTAATGTAGAAATTAAAACTAAAGTGAGCAGTGGGCGAATAGGGTAATTCAGGGGGTAGTAATAGTGGGGCAAGACTGTCATTGAAAATTGTGATTAATATTTCAGACCTGAAGTAAAGATATATAGGGTAATGCAGGCTGTGATGATAATAGGGCAAGACGGTCATTACAATTTTTTTTATTAATATTTTAGACCCGAAGTAAAGGCAATCATTCAATAAAACTAAAAAAATTTCAGGAGTTTAGTGATATGAAACAGTCAGATATGTCTATCCTACTGTTTCACCTACTATATGCTATAGTAGTACTTTTATTTACATACCTATATACCCAAATCCTTGTATATCAGACTAATTTTAAAAGTAATAATCATAGTTATGTTTGTGTGTGTATATTATGGCATACAATATGGAAAGTGTATGTGCATGAATAATAAATCAACTTGTATGCGCACATATATATTACTATTTGCTAAATAAATGTAAATCTTGATGTATATGTAACCAAGACCTACATATATATATATATGCAGAGAAGAAATAGTGTGATAGGCATAAACATTATATGTTTTCTTTATTTAAATAATTTTATAAATGTAATATTTGAAATTATAATATTTCTGCATATGTAAGTAAATTCTATTTAAATGTGTTACATGTACATAATAAAGGTTTGCCAGATTTCAGATTTGGTTTTGTAAAGAAATAATTTAATAAAATTGATTCATCTCACTATATTTTGACGTACTTATAAGGTTAAAAATAAAAACAGATTTTAAAAAAAGGTGGAAGAAATTAGCTTGACCAAAGCCTATAAATAAAATCAATAATGCAGTGGGAATCATTGGGTTTGTCAATATGTAGCGAACTAATTAGAAAGGCAGATCTGAAATTAAGAACTATAAAAAAAACATGTGGTTTTAGCTTTCACATTATTATATGTGGTTAATGAAGAAAAACACATGTGGCTAAACTAAAAAAGAGAGGGGAAAGGTCAGTATAAAGGCTTATGCAGCCACTTTATGATCATTAAGTTAAAAATTATTAAGTTGAAGTTTGAGATTAAAACTTCTGATAATCAGATTACTAAAGTTGTTAATACTGAAGATGATAGGCTAAGTAAGGCAAAAAGACAGGCTTTTCAAATTCCCAAAGGTGGTCTATAAGATCCAGGAACAGGATGACCAATGGCCTGATACCAGCTCAAGATCAACATTGAATGTCCATGCCTGAGAAAAGATGCCTGAAAAAAGAACTTAAAGCAGTAATACTTCTGCAATTTTAAAATGTACATTTAAACTAAATCTCATAACTTATCAAAGCTAACTAAAATTATTATAAATGGCCAATATAATTTAAACTAATGTACTTTAAACTTTCAAATATTAATTCTTTAAATAAAATGTAAATTTTGTTATTATTTGATATCGTAAATCTTGCCTGATTTAATATGATTTGATATGATTTAACCTGATTTGATGTGATAACCTGATTTAGTATGATTTAACCTGATTTAATATGATTTAAGCCAGGTTAAACTAATTTATCCTTATTTGATATTTAATCTATCTTAATTTCTTTTTTTTTTTCACTAAGTAAAGTAAAGCCAAATCTTAGATTTCACTTTTGTGAAATCTTATTTATAATTTTATATGCTTTTTAGTTAACTCTATGCCAATATTATTTTCAGTTATTTGTTTATATATTTATGCTGTATTTATTTAGAATGGAGTTTACTTGTATTTAAGTTAACTAGTAAGAAATGATTAGAGGTTCTCACAAGTAGATAATTTTGTGTTTATTAGTGCACAAAAAAACTCCCATCTGAAATGAGTAAAATAAAGCTTGGTTTAGGTGTATAATTAAGCGATTATAAATGATTAAAAATAGGTTTGCATTAAATGAAAAATGTGATTAATATTTAGCTGAAGTGACTAAATACTGCATAGAGCTGGAATTTAATCTTATAATTATTCCAAAATATGCTGTAGCCCTCCGTATATATATATATGGCCTGTATAGATAACAATCAGTTAGATTCGTTATATTTCTTTAATTGCATAATTATTAATGCTAATATATGAACTGATTTACGGTGGTTCTATAGAAGGAAACTAATGTTTTGCATCTCAATTTTATATATAATGATGTAGTCAGCAGGGTAAATTTGGAAGCACATATGCACATTTACTTATTGCTGTATATTATTTCTTCCCATCTATTTAGTTTGTATAATTCTCTTTTCACAATGGGTTTTGATTTTAAGGGTCATCCCATTACCTCCACTTGGGACTGGATCAGAAGCATCCAGATATCTTGATAAGCTGTTCTATCACCTGGACTATCAAGGTGTTTATTTGGAGACTCCCATATGTACCCCAAAAACATTTTATTTTTAGCAACTGATTCACTGTATTAACTCTATCTATATGTGCACATGTTCTTACACTTTCCTCTTAATTTTGTAATCTTTCTGTTCTCTCCATTGATTTTTTGCACATTTCTTCTATTGTTATCATGCCTTTTCTTATCCTCTTATTGTGCTGTCCTGGTTTTTGATCTGTCTTATCTCTTCTATCAGTGCTTCCACACTTTCTAGTTTTTTTTTTAAAAAATTTCTGGGTATTTCAAATAATTTTTCCTTAAACAAAGTGTGTGACCACCTCCAACCCCCTTCATCCTTTCTGTCTCCCCCTTCCTCAAAACCATAGTCTACCTAAATATGTGTCTTTTTAGACTCTCTTTTCATTTAGATTTATTATCATTTGTTTGCTTTGGTCTCTTCTATTTCTACCCTGTACATCACTTACTTTCATATTTATAATGATGCAATTTAGTGTTTCTTCAAAATTTTATTTTCAAACTTTTAATTATACTTTAATCACATTATGATTGCTAATAACTTATGACAGTTCTGCCTCATGTTGGGCACCAATTGAACCATGTGGGAGATGATCACTCTGATTATGTTTTTAAAAAAATATTAAATCTCAATCTACTCCAGCTGCACTTTTATTATCCCAGCATACTGGCTCTCCAAGCAAAGAAGTTGCAGAAGGTTGAGAAGATCAGCAGTGCCTATAACCAGACTAAGAATATACAAAATATAACATGCAGCCACATTTTCAGGCTATAGAGCTTCTCGTATACTAAATTCAAACCCCTGCCATCCAAAGCACTTTTATTTTTTTAGATAAAACCTCAGGCATCAGCTAATCACAAATTATAATTATCATGACTAGATGACAGATAAACAATTTAGCACACATATATATATATATATATATATATATATATATATATATATATATATATATATATATATATATATATATATATATATATATATATAGGAAGACAGACTATATGTATTGCCCAAGGCTTTCATTTACTATAGACTATCTATTAGTGGCATAATTATAAAAGAGAACCATCCAAACAATAACTAGCAAACAAACAATTTATTTTAAAACACTTCTAATTTAAAAAAAACATAATATTAAAGAAATTTATAGGTTGTTTAGGCACACTTTTAGTTAAATACATAATAAAGAATAATACAATTAAAACATTATATACTTGCATACATGAACACACCTAGAAATATAAATCTACTAGTCAAAGGAAAGCTTTGTACATATTAATATACTATGAGAAGATTAAGTAGGCACACACATACTAGAGTTTATTTTATATAAAAATTATGGGATGCACTTAAAGATTGCTATAATGATCAAAGTCTTATTCAAACACAATCAGTTCATGAATGGAAATAAGGAAATTCATAATTACTTAGTATTTTGCACTTTATACTTTTGGGAATATGACTCTTCTCTTTCTCTATTTTATTGTTCACCAACCAGTTGGATTTTTGAACTTCACTAATGATTTTGGCTCCTGTCTGACTTTCTGTACTTCTGAAATAGACATTCCTTGACTGTTCAGATTATTAAGTGGGTATGACTTCTAGGTGGAGGATTTCTGATGTTCTGGAGGATCAGTACTGGAGACTGGCCACATACTCTGGTGACTGTCTAGCCCTGCATGGTATTAGATGGTTCTTCAGTAAATATGAAGACACCTAATTGCATTTTGGGGATGCTAATGGCTTTTCCTGTCTTCTTTTCTCTGGAATTTCATGGTAGTAATATGAGTACAATCTTAATGATTGTTATGAATGAAGCTGAAGAATAATCAAGAATAATGATGAATGAATTTTTAATCATTCTATATGATTCCTCTTTATTGTCTTTCTACTTATCACTCCCAACTAGTTTAATTAATTTATAAATTTTATTAATTAAATTCCCATTGTGTTTTAATCTGCATACTTGCATAGATTAATCTGGCCTTTAGATAAAGTATCACCTTGAATTATTTAACATTGTTTCCATTTACTGCAATTTATAGTTTTATTCTTTTTTTTCTGTTTAGTGGCTGAGCAATCTTTAAGTGGATTTAAGTTTTATATGTTTTCCTTTCATATTTTAATTCTAGTTTCATTTTTATATACACACATTTTTTTTCTTTAAGTTTATGAAAAAAGAGACCTCTATTTTCTAACCTTTTACTTAGTTAAATTTTTCCCCTTCTACTTGCTCTTTAACTAGCAAAACTTTTTAGCGATCTGCATTTCTAAAAAAAAAAAACTCTTCAAACTTTTTAAGTTATATGTCTCTTTCTTAAAACTTTTTCTTATTTCTTTTAACAAAATTTACTCCAATCATTTATTAATAAATGATTCCACAGTATTTTTATTTATTTTTAAATTTCATTTTAAAATCTTTAAACTAATTATATTTTTCCTACAAATTATGAAACATGTAGCACTGTTCATTAGTGGTGCAATATATATATTGTGCCCTTTTGTATGGGTCACCATTTAAGTTTTGTGCTAATCTAGTGGAAAATTTTAAATTTAAGAAGTATTTTAAATATGGGATGTTGACTTTGCTTGTGGTAATATTACCATAAGTTTAATTAAAGCAATCTATGAGTATTTGATATGTGAATTGTGTTGGTATTGGGAAGATATTTAAAATGATGATGATTATGATGTAATACTGCATTAATAAATTTAATAACAAATGTTTAAAGCTAAAGTATTTAAAAGATAAGTTAAAATTAGATAAAGATATTTATTAAATTCAAAAATATATGTTAAAAGTGAATAAAAATATTTTAAATTATAAGTGCTTAAATTGAGATTAATATTTGATTTTAATCATATCAAATAATTATTTTAAAATATGATATAATATCTTATTTATTTTTAAAAATAAATATTTATTTTAAAAAAAGCAATTGTTATTTTATTTTTAGACAAGCGTTCTTGTGTAAAAAGAACAGATGTTTGTTAAATTTATACACACATGCGTGGAAGTTGTCTAATAAAGTTGCATAATTATTTTTAAAAAAATCATGTTGTAAAATTTATAAATAATACGTGAGTTATCACGAGATAAAAATAAAGATATTAATGTAAAATATTAAATCTGATTTTTAAAAAATATTGTCTTAAAAATATAACGTATTTAAAAGATTTAGTTTATTTTAAATGATCTTATAAAAGTTAAGATTTAAATCAAGTGAGAAAGAATATTTTAAAAGAAATGTTTGATAGATTTGAATAAACGATAAAAATTATTTTTAAATGTGATAATATTAAATATTAAATAAGTCATTATTTTATTTTTAATAGTGAGTTGATAAATATGTAAATAAGCTAGAAAATTTGATTGTTTAAACATACCAATCAGATAAGGAGTTTCTGGCAGTATATAAGCTGGATTCAATTGTTGAGGGGGGCTCTCTACAATAAAACTTCTAAGTCGTTTGTGCTATTGAGAAAATAGCTAAGTAAATTTATAAACGCTCTTAAGAATCAGTTTTAAAATCATAAGAGTGTTATTGTATATAATTTTATAATTTTAAATGATAAGTATGCAGTAGTAACTTAATAATTCCCTATTCGTCTTCTCAATATCGAAACTCAATTTACGTACAAATAATCAATGGAAACATCACGTATCGGAGAAATATATCAGAAACTTTATGCTAGAAAAGTAACAGACGCTGGATTAGTACAGAAAACTATAAGATGGAGAAAAGTAGTATTTTGGACTATAAATAGTTTTAAAGTTGAATTACTATTGTCTGTTATTAATAGATATTTTAAAGAAATAAAAATACTTCTGTGGAAAAAAGTATTTTGGACAAATTATAGAAGTAAAATGTATATCTTAAGGAAAGATATAAGAAGCAGTAGTAATTTTAAATAAATACTTGCCTTGTTAAGTCTTTGTGCTTAAAAGACTAAATATTGACGATTTGAAAAGGCAAATAGATTATAAATATGATTTTTAAATCGTAATATAATAAAATTATTATTATTGAAGTAGTCTAAAACGCAGGTCGTTATAGATGGAGAAATTAATTCTTACCTGAATATGTTAATTATAAATGCGCAAGTAATACATGGATGTCCAAATCAAGTTAAACTAAACCAAGCAAGCCAAGTTGATTAAAGTAATTTAATGAAAATAATATATAAACTATAAATTAGTTTAAAAATAATAACTTTGAAAATAATATTTTATGAAGAATTGGATCCAGAAAGAATTTATAAACTATTTTTTTTAATTTTATTTGTTTTCTTATTGGAACTTATTTTTTTTAAAAAAAGAACGTTATTATTTTTTATTATAAACTTTCAAGAAACACGTGATACAACGGAACAGGAAATAGTGTTTTATTGACTTTATACGCAGGATATTTGTTAGAACTTTTATGGTAGAACAAAAGTCGTCGATGGAATATGTAATATAATCTTTTATTTTATTTATTTAACATAAAATTTAAAATATTATTAAACTATTAAAAAGTAGGTTAGGTACATTACTTAAATAATAACTAAAAAATAATATAATAGTTAATTACATAAATTTATTTTATAATTAATATAACACGGAATATTTTAATGAATGTTGGCAGTATGAATGTGTAATATTTTCATTTTATGAAGCTGCAAATTCCGAAGAATACTGGATAGCAGACTGGACTTTATTATTATTATGGTAAAAATATTGTATAATGATTTTTTTAAAAATGAATTTAATATGTTTTTCTTTAGATCAACTGAATATTATGTTGTTGTAGAATGAATGGATAGATATTTTATGAGAACACATACATTATATTGGCAACGAACTTTATTAAAATATGCATAAGTTTTAATTTATAATGTCAACATGATACAACATTACAGAAGAAGCTTAGAAGTAATTATATGATTCTTTCATAAATAATTTTGATATTTTATTTATGTTTAGTATTAGAATGATGTTTATTATTTATCTAAGTAATTATTTTATTTTTGCAATTTAGAAAAGGATTTTAAAAGTCTATATTTTTGTATTTTGTTTTATTAAATAAGTTAAGTTACGTTATGGGTAGAAGCTTATATTTGGATTGAAGTTTATTAAGTATAGACGATGTAATATAGGTAATTTGGATAACGAATATTTTGTTTGAAGTTGATGTTTATTTTCCGGAAATTTTAGATAAGTTTAGAATATGTTTTATAGATAGAAATTATTAGAAAGGATTAAAATAACACATAAAGTAAAGTAATGATTTTTACACAGAAAAGAATCATACAATTTATCTAATGTAATGCTTTATGAATTTAAAATTGATAAATGATGTGAATAATAGTATTTGAACAGTACAGATATGTAATGCATATTTGATAAAATATATAACAGGAATTACATTAAGTAAAGTATAATTACAGTCAATTATTTGTTTTATATTACAAAGATACATTAATTTTATAAATCTATTAAACAATGCTAATAATAAAGTGAATACATGATAATACATTATAAATGATATTTAATTAATGTAGTTATTTAATAGGTAAAACTACATTATGTACACATGCTACATAAATAGTCTTGACATATATATTGTTATTTGTAGTAATTAAAGTACATTACTATTTATTTTAAAAATCTACGTTTTGGAAAAACACACTGTAATATTATTAATATAGCATTTGAAGGAATGTAAAGTTGCTTATTAAGTACATGAGTTGATAACAGTGTAAGCCTCTTATATTTGTATTTGTAATTTTATTTTATTTGTTATCATAAATTCTAAAACTGTAAATAGTGTAAATAAATTTTATTTGAAGTTATTGTAAATAAATTTGTTAATTTGTTTTAAAAGTGTGTCGAGTTTCATTATTTTTACCACAGCATTTTGACATCAGATGATTTGAAATAAACATAATATTTGCACAAAATTGAATTTGTTATTATTATTTAGAAATGAATACAATATTTGCTTAACATTATTTTATAAGAATTGATTGACATAAACATAAATATTACAATGGTCATAAGATAATTATAATGCACATTATAAGAATACAGTATTGTTTAATGCCACAGATTATTAGGTATAAGATTTTGATCTATTTTAAAATGAAGATACCATATGAGATAAAAGATATACATATGATTGTTTATTCATTTAATGATTAATTATATAATATAAATAGATGAGATTAAATTACACTTTAAGATGAGTATTATTTATTATTATTATTTAAATAAGTTAGGTGTATTTAAGTTTGATATAAAATCCCACATCATACTTATTTACATAATTTATTATTATTTTAAAAACAGCTTAGAAGAACCTGAGATTATTTAATTATATTTCAAGTTAAAAGTTAGGAATTATTTTAGTATTATTAAAGATAATTATTTCATTTAAAAGTCATAAGAATGCTATAGATGTAGTGGTAGGATGATAAGGTAGTGTAGTATTCTTATGCCATTGAGACAGTATCTTGGGAGATATTGACTCAGTGTAAATCTGCTTATTACTTTGTAACTTTACTTCGCAGTCTCATAATTTTAATATATAAATATTTAATTAATATAATCTAGAACTATATTGATTTTGATGATTGATAATAAATTTAATTAAGATATGATAATATAAAAGTATATTAAAGATAGATATGCAAATTTTAATTAAGCATAATAATGTAACTGAGCTAGTGGTATTTTAAACTATTTTATATATCAAGAAGTAAGGGTACAATATATATATATATATATATATATATATATATATATATATATATATATATATATATATATATATATATATAACACTTTAATTCAATGAGGTTTAATTATTCAAGACCATTATTTCAAAATAACTAAAACTTCTTTAAGGATATTAATCTTTTATTAAAGATTTTGTAATGGCTTAAAACATATATGTATTATCTTTATAGCTTGATTATTTAGCTGTTATGAAATCAATTTTTATTTATAGAAATTGAGACTAAGTGACAGCATTGTAGTCCTATATATAGAACTTTTTTTAACTTTTTAAATTTTAAAAACTATTAAAAAAAATTTAATTATTTATAATTTTTAAATATTTATTTAGTTTGCTTAACCTTAGATTTTTAAAAATCATTTGTTATCTGATATTAATATTTGAATACAAATGTAATGTAAACTTTAAATGTAATTAGAGGGGATTTGAACAGAGACATTTAAGTTTTATTTAGCTATCCACTCCATTTTATATAACCAATGCACATGACCACATCCATATAAAAAATTAAAAGATCTTCAATATATGTATTTAATGCTGAACCAGCACTCCTAGTCCAGATCATCATCTTCCACACATATATATAATCCATGTTCAATTTATATTAAGATTGCTCAGTTTATATTAAGATTTGCTATCTTAATCTAAACTGAACACTGATTATATATATGTGTGTGGGAGATGATGATCTGGACCAACTAATGAGTTCTGATTCAGTATGAATTATGTACATTGGAAATCATTTATCTTTTCAAATTTATGTGGGCATGTGTATGGGTTATATAAAATGGAGTGGGTAGCAGCAAGGAGCGTGAAAGTCTGTGTTTAAATTCTTTCTAATTATATCTGATATTAAATTTATATGCAGATAATAAGTGCTTGTCGTAGAATTCCAACGTTACTATTGCTAAAAATAGGCATTGGACTAATAATCATTTCTTTGATTTTAAAGAACACAATTTTGATCATACATTTTGAATATTCTTTTTAAGAACAATAGTCACTTATTTATCTATCCTAGAACTGCTTACTGTAAACTGGAGTAGTCAATGACACCAGATGTTATTGCTATGATTCACATCCCAGACTTTGACAATCAAAAATTTTGGACTATTTATACATCTAGAAAACACTTTAATTTCATTATACCACCATCTAACAGCATGAAACTAAAAACTTCCTTTGGTTTTGAACCAAGCCAAGTATAGTTAAATACAGTATATCTCATATTAGGATGATAATTATTTATTCAAGTGACCTCAGTTTTATATTATCTGTAAGAATTTTACATTTTTTGGCTAGGATTGTCTATACCAATAGAACATTATTTGACTTCTCTGTTCATATATTCATTTGCCATTTAATTTTTTTTTAAAGTTATATATCTGTACATTAAGCTGTGTCGTTATTTATAAATAATGCAATATATATATGTGTGTGTGTAAATGGTAAAAGTTATTATTTTACTATGTATTTTAAAAAAGAGATACTAAAACTATTAAAATTATGTAAAGCAATGTTATTTGCTTTTATTCGTGGCAGGAGATTTTTTTTTCAGTCACCCGAAATATATCGTGTGTATATATTTAAAAGAAATTCATATAAAAAAATGTTAATCATTACTTGCTGATAAAATTGCATCTAATGCTCCTATTTTTTAAAAAAAAAAATTTTGCGAATTGGTTTTTACTGTTGCCTTTTTTAACACTTAAAACATTAGCATTTTTTTGATTCACTGCTCAGATTAGGAAAATGAATAGTCAGCCTTTGCTGATAACAACAAATATCACCATATCACATGAGAAGTTTGAAGTTGTTTACTATGCCAAGACAAGGATAAATTTCATTTTAGATTTTGAAAAAAAAGTCTTTCAATTATTTAAATTGCTTGTTTTGTTGAATTGATGAACAAGTTTATTTGATTTCTTTTAATGTTTCCAGAATAGAAATTTCACCCCCTCCCTTTGTTTTTCTTTTCCATTATTAATTTATAAAACGAATGTAAATTTACTACTATTAACCAAATCAAAGGAATATTTGTCAAATACATTTCAATCAACTTTTTTTTTCTTAATGAAAAGAAACTTTTTGATTCTTAGCTAAAACTATATAATGTAATGTTAACTTAAATATTAAACTTAAACTATATAATGTAATGTGGGGGTTTATTTCTGCAATTTTCAAGAATATTGGAATATGATTTTCAAATTTAAACTGCTATATTTTTAAGTAAGTGACAATCGACAGCAATAGAATATATTAACATTTCTAATTTGCAAATATTACTTTAAGACCATTTCAGCGTTAAAGAATGACCGGTTTTAATAGCAACTGCTGTAACTCATTGTGTAGTGAGAGTTTCTTTGGCAAATATATTTGATTTCTATGTTATTAATATTCAAAATTAAAGTACATTTTTGCATTAGAATTGAAACACATGGAAGTTAAAGTTAAATTCAACTACGTTTGATATTTATGTCTATAACAAATATGCATTTATTTAATCTGCCATACTAACACTATAATTTTTTTGATTGAGACTGATTGATTCGTAGCATCAATGATTCATCACTTATTACAATACATTACATGAATAAAAAGATCATAATCAAAAGTGACACATGATGTACAAATAATCATATTGACAATTATTTTGAAAGTCACTAAATAATCAACCACTGAACTGATGGATTAAATGCACCATCTTTATTTAATGATCAATGAGCAAGGTTTTGGAGAACTTCACCATTAACAGCAAGTAATAAACATATAATTTTAAAGTGATCTTTTTTTAATAATGCACCACAATTTTATTCTTCTTACAATGCTTCTACTTCTTTATGTATTTTTTATATTAATTAAACCATTAAAACATCACATGAATCAGCATTTCTTATGCTTACACAATCTGTTAAAACAGTATCAACTCTTTTCAAAGAGTAATGCGAACCAGTGCAACCTATAGAAATCAATATTTATTAGAAGGTTTGTGCATCAAAATCCCTATCTAGTGCCTACTCATCTAATATCTCCAAACTAATTTCTAGCTTATAGCTTTCATCACTGAGGAACCTTGGAACTCTGAATACTACACCTATATCTTTGAATGCATTCCTTCAGAAGCAATCTTTTATCTTTTTAGTTAACTATAAAGCTTTGACCCAAAATGAAAACAATCTTTTCAATCCAAGCTTATTCATTTGTGCAGTCATACAAATCTGAAACCAGTTCAGTCTCTATATATTTTTGTGTCTTTGGTTTTTTAATAATCATAGTCACCATCATCCTTTGGCCAAGATTGCTATTAACACTAAAAATTCACATGTTCACTGTTTGTTAGGCTTACACAATCTGTTAAAACAGTAGCAACTCTTTTCAATTCACATCCATTGATTACTATGGTATGCACTGGGTGGCATTACTGTTGGAAAAAGTTGCTACTATTTTATCAGATTGTGTAAATATAAGAAATGGTGGTCATTTGATTCTTTAGTTCTTTGATATCAATCCTGGCCAGAGAATAATGGTAACTATGATTATTAAAAAACAGACACCAAATATATATATATAAAACAAAATAAATGTCCGCTAATATCAATAATACAATAACAAAACTTAAATATATTCCAAATAACGGTAAACAATTTATAATACAATATAAATAAAAACTCAATAAAAACTCATAAAGAAATATTTTCGATTATATTCATAATCATTTTCAACTCAACTTTCAAAATGGAATCATCTATTACCAACCGGAAACACATGTCGATTTAAATATCCCACAATTCATTAATCCTAACATTTGCTGACTGTCTGTTTATTATCGTATTTTTATACCTACTAATAAAAACTGCCTCTTTAATTTTTCTTTTTTCATTATCTCTCTCTTGTCCTAAAATTTTTATTTTATTTATATCAAAATTAAACTTAAAATTACAATTTCTATCATGATCATAAAAAACAGATTCAGTATATAACTTGACTTCATTACTATTATTATTATTTTATATGTTATATAAAAGAGTTTTGAAAAATGTACAGATATGTAATGATAATAGTAATGAAGTCAAGTTATATACTGAATCTGTTTTTTATGATCATGATAGAAATTGTAATTTTAAGTTTAATTTTGATATAAATAAAATAAAAATTTTAGGACAAGAGAGAGATAATGAAAAAAGAAAAATTAAAGAGGCAGTTTTTATTAGTAGGTATAAAAATACGATAATAAACAGACAGTCAGCAAATGTTAGGATTAATGAATTGTGGGATATTTAAATCGACATGTGTTTCCGGTTGGTAATAGATGATTCCATTTTGAAAGTTGAGTTGAAAATGATTATGAATATAATCGAAAATATTTCTTTATGAGTTTTTATTGAGTTTTTATTTATATTGTATTATAAATTGTTTACCGTTGTTTGGAATATATTTAAGTTTTGTTATATATATATTGTACATATATGTATGTTCTCATGTCCCACACATATATTATTTAATTGAAAAAAAAAATTTCTTTTATATATATAGATTTATGTGTACGTATATTATATGTATAATATATAGTTGATAAATTAATAGGTGATGAATGAATATAATGTTGTAAGAAAGAATATTTTAATATGTTATTTTTCTTATTAAATAATTAATATATTCAGTTATTTAGTTTTATTTTTGGTTAAAATAAAGCAGATCAGAAAGTGTCAAATAAAGTGATCTAGATAAGAGATTGGGATTTGAAAATGTACACGTGCAAAAGAGTGTGAAAGAATGAGAACGTCTGTATCAACACAAAAACACTTTTACACCTATTTGTAATGGCTATAGATTGCCAGCTTTGTTGTATTGTTTTTATCTGTATCTAAGATTTTTTTTTAAAGGAGAGAGGTGCTTTGAGGAAGTAAAAGGTGATTATTAATTTTCTTGTAAAATCGCGATAGTACATCAACTTGTCAAACTCTGATTTTTTTATTTTATCTCAAGATAATATATGCAGGTGGTCATTTTCTTTGACCAAGATTCGCAATAAAAATGAATAAAATGTTTAAAAGTGACGCAGTCATTATTATTAGAGAGAGATGTAACTCAGTCATTTATTAATTTAGAGACTCACTCAGTCATTATTGTTAAACAGAGATGTAACTCTCCCTCAATTTTTTCCTCATTATTAATGTTGAAAAGGGAAAAAAAGGAAAGTAGGCAATTTGATTTTTTTTTACTCTTTAAAAAATTGAACAAGGGAAAAGAAGGAAAAGACTCTTGTATAAAGTCAAAATAGAAGAAGATGTGCGGATATACAAGTAATCTCCAGAAATATTAATATTGAAAAAAGAGGGGAAATGGAACAAAATTGAATTTATAAGAAGTTATTGACAATTCTATGAAATGAGATTAACGTATTTTTTTGAGTATAATACCATGACTCTGCATTGCTAAACCACTTTTTTCTGCTTCCTGATTAATACAGAATGAGTTAAAATCACTAATCTACTGTAGACTCATATACCAATCAAATAATAACCAACAAAATGAAAGAGTTTGAAGCCAACCACCCAAGCTATATGAAATGCTTCTTTTCTGGCTCCTGGTCTATTAAAGGCTCATTACCTTTGGATGAATGGAGAAGAGGAAGGAAGAGGAAGAGAAAATGTATAAAATCCATATATAGCCAAGTTTGAAGCCATGAATCAAATTTTGTTAAAGTTTACCTCAGTCATCTAAAGTGTCTACAGCGATTATTTTTTTAAAAATGGGAGAGACAAGCAAATCCACCAGTACATACTTATTAAAAAATATTTATAATAGCTCTTTTTAAAATGGTAGAAGGAAGCCAATCAACAATAAATAATTTTAGAATTAAAGAAACAAGCAAGTCAATTGATTCATGTTTATCTTAACAGTATCTGCAATAACTTTCTTTTTTATGGAGCAAAGACAAGCAGTTTGAAAATTCAAACTCAGGACATTTATAAGAAGTGAAAGTGATCGGGTAACTATGAACTTTCTTTAACAGATTTTATTCGTACTTATTAAAAGTAAACCTTAATTTACTGGTCAAGGCAATTTTCTTTTTGATACAGAAACATTAAAGACTTGTTTATCTATAGTTATTTGCAATATCACACAACATAGCACAAACATAGTTTAAATCTTTAAATTTAAATTTTTCATTATTTTTTATTATTTTTTTTTTATTATATATTGTAATGTTGAAATGTTTTTTTTAATTGTTCTTCAGTTGTTAATGATAATGAGCAACCTATAAATATATGCATTTATAATGTTTTTTTTATTTATTTTATCTTGTTGCATATTAAAATTAATATCATGTATTTTATTTTATTTTGTTTAAAGGTTGCAAAAATATTTTTATATATGTAATTTGTGGGTATACATTTTAAACATGTATGTTAACATTACCGAATGTGTGCATGTGTAACTGCTTATACAAACATGTCAAGGAATAGGTTATATATAAATAGTTTAGGTGTGAGAAATTATAGAGCAAGGCTTACATATGAATGGAAGTGAAATAAAACACACAGGATACATATGAAATTTATTTTATGATATAATAAGTTAGGAAAGACTTAAGTAAGCATTCCATAAAATGTATTTTTTTAAGCCAGCTTATTTTAAAATATCCAGAAATGACAAACCTATATATTAAGTTTATTCGCTTGTGCTTATATAAATTTTTATATTAATTTTTATATTGAATTAATGTAATAATAAGCCATTTATTTTATTATTGATTTGATTTTAAAGAAAGAAAGAAAGAGTAATAGTATTAATAAAGTATAATTATATATATATCTTAATTGATGTTCCGAGCTCTTATTAAAAAACTATTGTTGTGTTTTTTTTTTGTCTTGATTCTATCATTTTAATTCATCATCATTGCTCGCAGTTATTAGGTATTATCATTCTTTAATATTGAGCAATCACTTGCTAATATTAAGCGCTCGCAAAATATTAAGTAAACTAGAATGTTGATTTACATTTAGGTATTTAAGGGTTAAGTTTGATAATAACCAAGTTTTAATAATTATAGGTGTATAAAGAAAGCTAAAATTGGGTTGTGTCCATGAATTTTGATCATCCTCATCAAAGATGGATATCGTGTTATTGGTTAAAATGTTTCAAATAATACTATATAAGAGTTATGATCGCCGTCATCATCATTAATAAATTATAATCACTCAATCTAACGGTTAACAGAATTAATATATTTTAATAAATAGGGGTTTGTGGAAAGTTGAATATTATGCAAAGAGATTCATGATGATCAATCATCATCACTAGTATTATTAAATCCTAATCTTAACTATAAAAGTATTTTAGTAAATAACTATAAACTTATATGAATGCTAGTGAATGTAATATTTAAATCCCCGTCTGAAATAGGATAATTTTTAATAGATGCCTATAGGTTTATAAAGATAAATTTATGTTGTGAGTTTATTAACAAGCTATGGCTAGTATCATCATTATTATTATTATCATCATTATCACTATTATTATCATTATTATTATGATATCACTATTATTATCATTCATCATTATTATCATCATCATTATCACCTTTATATTGTGATAAATAATCTAGTTAACTGGCCATCAATATTAATAATAGTTTTCACAATGCTTGTTTAGAAGCCATTAATAGGGTTATACATGTCTGTTCATCAATTGTCATAAAATGAGCTAGCAATGTCTATAAGAATCTTTGATCTATAATATAAATTTTGGTAATATTGGGATCTTGTAATTTTATCGATATAGATAAAATGTAAGAATGTCATTTTTTCATTAGTCATCCAAGTCATGTGTGATAAAAATGTACCGAATGAGTTTGAACTCAGTACACTCTAAACAGATATTTATCTAGATTTAAAACAATCTAGTGGTGCTCGTGGGAAAACACATATACTTAGCTCAACTGAATAAAGAGTGATATAATCCCTTTCCAACTTCATAATATTAACTTTATATAATATATATTTTATAAGTTGTCATGAATAGCACCAGTGTGTGCATGTGACTATGAATGGTCTTATATGGTTGGAAAGAAGAATAGGAAGGATTCTTTGTTAAAAGAACCTAGTATGGGAGATAAGTATAATGCACTCCAGGAATCTCAAAGTTGGTAATTTTATTCAGTTGCTATATTTAATATTCTTTTATTTGATGACAATGGCTAGTATGTTTTATTGTTCAAATGACATCCCCAATATTTAGATATTATTAAATCTTTAATGATGATAGTTTTAATTGTCATTGTTATTATTTTATATGGAGAAATGAGATAACTTATTTATTTCATTACTAATGTGACAGATTAATGTTTGGGATAGTTGCAATCGGGTTATAATGTTATATTTAGTTATTGAATTATGGCAAATATCATTTCATCACTCCTCTATTTATCTATACTGTGACAATTACTGTTACAAATAACAGATTAGATAAACATATATGTTAATAATGGATCATTTCCTATCAATTTATTATTTAATTCTGTTTCAAATGTCTTCCTTCTTTCCGTTGCAAATGATTTATTTCCGTTACAATATATATATATATATATTGTAACTTAATTAAGAGAT
>JAQFVV010014270.1:0-43154 GCA_028023455.1 Epiperipatus broadwayi
AACAACAATAATAATAATAATAATAATAATAATAATAATAATAATAATAATAATAATAATAATAATAATAATAACAGTAATGAAAATGATGACAACAATAACAATGTGATGAGACAACAACAGTGATAATAATAATAATGAACAATAAGAATATTCCAACTCCGAAAAAGAAAAGAAAAAAAAGACCAAGAGAGAGAAAAACTATTCTAGAAATGAATTTGTAATGACTATACAAACTAAACTGTGAACCATAAAGATATCTACATATAGGATATGCCAGTCCATTTTTGTGTTTTTTTAATATTTTACAATATTATCTTTTAATTTCTGTAGCAAAACTTTTTCTTTCTGAAACTACTTAACATTCTGTCTAATTATACCTCTCCAATGTATTTATATTTCTGCCATAACTTTCTAATGGAAACAATTGATATAGTACTTCTTTAGAATGTTATTGAAATAATCTTTATATTGTAAGCAAGATCTACCTCTTCCTTGAAATTTATGCTCTAGTTCACTTTTAAAATATCCTTAAGGAAGTTTTTCATTATATACGTAGTTCATATGTCCAATCTAATAGAAGTGTGAATTTGTAACTGATATTGATTGGTTTTATGATATTGATATTGTATTTTTTTTTTTAAATTTTACAGAATATCCTTAAATGAAACATTATATTATGCTGCTAAGATGTCCTAGTTTTATTTTTATGCAGTCAATGATATAAAATAACAGCTCTATATATAACTAACTTGATTGCAGTAGTTATTTCCTTTCTGATGAACAATATGTTTTAACTTGTTAAAAACTGTGCAAAATATTTGAATGTGTATTTATGTTAACATCTATATTTCATTTTCATTTATAAAACTACCAAGATATTTAATTAAACTGACTAAGAAGATATTTTAACTGGCTTACATTGTTAGTTAATAACTATCCAATCAAAACATTTCTGAGGATTCCTTATCACTCACAGATTAATTAAAAATTTGTGTATTTTGAACATTAATTAGTAAACCAAAAGTCTTTATATGTTGCATTCATAATATTAAGCCTATTCTAATAAATTAGCATTTTAGAAAAGTAGCACAATCACCAGCTGTACTGTAAATATAGACTCAAAGAAGAAGTTCTTGTGTTTACTTTTAATAGATTAAAATTCCACCATCAAATCTGTATCATATCTTTGTCCAATGGTTGTTTTTATTTTAACTGCCTCAGATATAAAAACTTGTGGACTTTTCTTACTTTTATCATGTAGAAGTTGTGTTAGTTTGACAAGCAACTTATTTCAAGTAATGCCATTGACCTCTATTAAATTCGAATCAAATGCTTTGACCAAATTAATGAAAGTTATTTATAAATCGTTCCTTTGATCCCGATATTTTTCTTGTATTTGCTTGGCAACAACAACAAAAAAAAAAAACATATCTATATTACTTCTTGATTTTCTAATATCACACCGAGTCTCTGGTAACCATTCATCTATAAAAGTGGAAGAAACTTATTCAACAAAATTTTGAAAGTTCTACGATACTTATTGCACTCTTGTGAAGGATATCTATATATAGGTGCAGTGTGAATATATTATTGCAAATATTTAACTTTGAAAAATGTTCAGAAATGCTTTTTCATTACATTAAATTGATTTTTAAAATGTTTTTTGTATATAAATATTTTTACATTAACCTAAATTGAATAATTATTTTGACAAATTGACATTATTAATTTATTAATTTTTCACAAAAAAATAAATATTTTTACTTTTTTTACGCTCGGTGATAACCTTGAAGACGATTTTGCTGTTTTTTCAAATCTTATGAATACTAATTTCTAAGAATTAATTTGATTCTGCAGTCTTTTAGACGGACTTGGAAATGCTGATCTACTATCTACAAAGGATTTTTTTCTTCTAATTATGACTTTTAAAAATAAAGCTTGTAAATATTTTCAAGAAATATATTTGCCCCGTTAGCCAAATTAATTTGCTTTCCTGCCATTTCTTTGTCGCCCTCTATCTTTTTTTCTTTAATTTAGAAATTAACTAGAAAGCAATATATGCATACAAATGATGTCTAAAAGCGTGTTATCACTTTAATATATTAATTTCATTTCAATTATTAGGCATTTATTTCGCATGTGCACAGAATTATAAAATGCAAATAATAATAATTTAAATTGTTTGCTGGTATATCAGAAATGAAATGATTTAATGTGAATGAATAATCTAGCCTGATGAAAATAAAGATAATTATTGTTATTCATTTATATATATAGAATTATAAAAAAATATGTATAATCAGCTTTAACTATTCTTAAAAAAACAAAAATTTGCTCTTCACAAAAATTATTGAGTGAAGTAAGTAATTCTTTTTTTTTTTTTTTTTCATATGTCATAGCATCGGCCAGGACGCGAACCCACAACCGTCTGCAACCAACTACTTGCTTGCAAGGCAGCTGCGATAATTCTTTTCGTTGTGATATGTCTCCTAAACATTTAATAATGTAAAAAAAGTTGTTATATATACCACAAGAACTCCTCTTGTATGCAGTACATTTATTATTTATTCTCAGCTTAGAAACAAACATATTCAATCAGTATCAAACTATAATATGCAATTTAACGCTCTCTGTGCGTATATATCATATGGACATTAAAAGCATGCATAGTACGGGGGGTATGTAGATGATGGACATCCTATATATGTTTTAAAAAATCAACATTTCTCTTCTATTTTTATTTGTTTTAATTTTTCATTTAATATGTTTTTGAAATCGTAAATAACTCAAATTATGGCTGTTGAATTAAGCAGGTACAGGGAACTGCTGTATTTATTTGAGTTTTTTTTTCTAAATTTTATAATTACCTAAACAATTTCGTATTACAAAGTTTTATGGTCATTTTAATGTCCATAAAAAATAAGAATAATAAGATAGATGATTTTTTTTTTAATAAAAGAAATTTTCATTTTCCATGTTTTTGAAATATCATCTGTACATAAAAATATATAGCATTTTAACATATAACTATAGAACTATTGTATATATGTTCATACATATGTTTTCACAGGTTGCAGTTATAAAAAAACATGTTTTGTGGGTTCATCCATGCAAGATTTTGGTTTAAAATTCAACATTTAGAGTTAATCACACAAGTCAAAACGTTGGAATTTTAAACTAAAATCTTACATGGATGAACCGACAAAACATATATATATATATATTGAAAATTTTATATTTAGAGTATTTTTATATAAAACAATGATTCTTAAGAGATAGTGATATTGTATAAGATTTAAGATAGTGGACTTACAATGGTCTGACTTAATGGACACAACATCCATAAATAAATGCAATTTATTATACATAGGTTATAATAGCCAACACAAGTCTAACTTTTACACTTCAATATTTTGTGTATACACATATAACTAAACATTTTAAACATACTGTCAAAATAAATTTACTAAAAAAATAATAGTATATAAATTTCTAAATTTATTCTATTTAATAAGAGTTATGTTTGCTTTTGACTGCTGTTGTCACTAATAACAAATTATGAAACTCATTTAGAATAGAAATTTAAACATTAAAAAATTATTTTATTATTCAATGGATTGAATTATTTAAATTAACTTCCAATCTTTTAATTATTTAACTCAACATCTATCATAATAATTTTAAAAAAAAACATCATCTATGAAGAAATATAGAAAATGCATAAAATTTAATAAAATACATTTACATCTAAAATGTATGGCTATTAAAAAAAATCAAAGCATGCATATTTATATAAAGGAAAACACATAACAATCCCTAGGTTATTTTGAAGTATATAAAAGTTTATATTGCTGATAAATTCTTAATGGTTGATGCTTTAGCTTGCACAATTTATTGAAAAGATAGAGAGAGCTACTTTTGTCTATTTTGGTATTTGTTTTTTTTCTAAGTCGTAATATAAGAGCCTTCTTGTATGTTGGCTTTATAAGATCAGCATTCTAAGGATTTAGATTTTTATGACATGTTGAGAAAGAGAAGGCTTGACTTAGAGCATGGACATTGTCTTAGTAAGGTGCCTAGCCAAGCATTTTTTGGAAAACATCACTAAAAAGTGATTGATTTATTGTACTACTGTCATTGCTTGTCAAAAGCTGTCAGCAGCATATCACTAATTTTGATGGACAAGCTGCCAAGAAGTACATCTTGTACTCAATTAATGCTTCTAATGAAGTAATGTGAATCTTCTGTGCCTCTAAATAACAATGTATGCTTTCTAAATAATCTGGATAATTTCTAAATGAAATGGATAGTGTGAATACTTTTTGTGTAAAAATAGAATATCTTAAAAGAAACAATAGATTTTGGGGAGCTTTTATATGCATTGGTTTTATTTCTCACATACACAATTTTTTCTAAAATTTTCATGATTGGCAACTCAAAATTTCCAGGGGGCTAATTAAGGCATTTCTATAATACCCTTTTACAAATAAGTCAGATTTGTAATTAATTATTTTTAAATTTCATGCTAATTGCTTTTATTACAATGCTTAATTTATTATTACAACAGATTAAAATTTTATTTGTAGAATAAGCATTGTTTATAAAATTTTAAAATAATCTTATACAAAAGGTATGGAATTTATTTATAAACTATTTTTTAAAAGAAAAATTTGACATTATTATTAAATAAAATTACTCTGTTGATTCATGTGTGTGTGTATATACATGTGATCACACTTTTCTAACACATGTTTACTTAGCAAAATTTTAAAATTAATTTACAAACAGAAATTTTGGGTGAAATCCTCTGTTCTAACATATAGAGCTTTGAAATGTTGCAAAGCATCCATCTCAACTGCCCCTTATGCCATGTAAATAAAGATAAATGAAATTTTAATTTTTTAATTTTTATTTTATATTTTATACTTTTAAAAATTTAGAAATACATAAATTAAAATTTTGCTAACCATTTGTACTGTTGTATACCTATTTAATTTTTCTATTCTCAAATCACTTTTTGGTCTGTTTATTTACTGTATGTCAGCCTTTTTTCTAGTTGACCTCTATCTGGAGGTTTGGAGGTTTATTAACCTTTTCTCTGTCAAAAATGACATTTGGCTGAGTGAGTTAAAACTCTAAACTTATGATTAGTCAATTGCAGAATCAGCAGTAAAAATATATTTATCTTTTAATATTATATTTGTTTTAGTTTCATTAGTAAAAAGTATATTAATAATTTGTCGGATTATGAAAGTGAATGAGTTTTTTCAAAAATAAATTTCTATTTATAATTATAAAAACATTCGATAGCAAAAGACCTAAAAAAAAAGTTCATAACAAATTAGAAAGTGCAGTGGTCATCATTGATTTCTATCTCAATTTTACATTATGTAAAAGTAAATAATTTTTTCTAAAATCTTAACTAGTTTTCTAAAATAATTTTATTTGCAGCATATTTTATCTAAATAATTTATAATATGTCAAAAAATACTTTAAAATGCTCTAAAACTTTCATTTTAATTTTCAAAATCAGAACAAAGAATTTGGAATGGTGAAAATTATTGACAAGTGCTCTTTTTTGGCCAATATGGTCAACAACCAATCAGAGCCTAGGAAAGACTGCATTCTTTCATTGTTAAAACTTAAATTTGAATATTATTGATTTTTTACTTGTATAATAATTCTAGAGAGGGCTGCATCATATGACACTTTTTTGAGCTTTAAACTGACCATAAATTCATGATGATAGTGTAAAAACTGATGTTTTTCAAGTGAATTGAAGCCATGTACATCTATGACTGGAGACTTCTCTCAAAGGGTTAATATGGTGTTTAATCTATCTATTTTAGCTTAGACATTTTTATTTATTTGGCATATTTAGCTTAACCAGACTTTGATATTTTGCTAAGCAATAAGCTTTATTTAAGAAAGTTTTTATAACCTTAAAATAAATTAAGCATTGTTTATCTACACAAAACTAGAATTTAGAATCCACACTTTTGGTATTCTTAGGAAATTTTTTTTTCACTAACAAAATTTTCCCTATAGTTTTATATCTTTCATTGTCAACATTGTAGTCAACAATGTGGAACATATTTCCAACATACTTTAATTCATTTTAATTCATTCCATACACTCTCTGATTTTTGTTTAACCACTTGCCAATAATTTCTTTATCAAATTTGCTATCCTGCTCTTCTTTTATTACATAGCTATTATTATATTAAATTAGATTTTGAAAACAACTGCCATAATCTACATCCTGCTATTTTTTATAAGTGCAAATTTTTTTCTATATAAAAAGCTTCCTATTCAATTCTAGGTCAACCTGTACCTTTCTTTCATACTCTTTATTCTATTTTATTATTTTTGTCCTGAATTTTTATTATTATTTCTGTTGTAATAACTTTTGTACTTGCTCTTTATTTATACTTTCTCATCATAACTCCTTAATTTCACTAGCAACTTCTTTCACTATTTTTACTTGTTGTACTTTCTCCAATCTTTTGACTTAAACCTTTAATTTATTTTTTTAGATTCTGTCACACTTCTTTTTATCATTTCTTTTATTTTCTGTTTATTTTTTTTACAATTTCTATAATTTCCTGATTATTTATATTGATTATTTCTATCATCCTTCACCATCTGCATAAATGTTTGCTTGTCTGCCTTCATCTTAAAAAATGAAAGCCAAAACTTATCTATTTTGTAAAGCTGATTTTACCGTTTCTATTTTAAAACAAAAAACTTTATTTATATTCAAAACACTAATTTTTTATGTATATAATTATTTTTCTTTATCTCAATTTATTAATTGATAAACCCTAATCTAAATTACCCTTCATTTTAAAACATAACACTACAAGCACAGACTGATTCTTATGCTCTAATTTCTAATTTTTCAACCTATTGTAGTATTTTATTAATTGTTTAAACAAAATCTCCAATGAGTTTAAACTCAAGTTCCTATATTAGTTTTGTTTATTTCAATAAAATATATTATATACTAGATACATAGTCAGTGTAATCAAGCCCCACATTGGGCATCATTTCAATAAAATAGTTTATGCACTAGATTTCCATAGTTGTTAGGAACCTTGGCCCTTAAGAGTATTGCTTGGCTCTGATAATGAGTACTCTGACAAAATAAATTACTTGTCCCTGATACTAGCTCATATCAGAGTATGAGACTCATATTTATTAAACAATTGATAGATAGATACAGTAAACAAACAGCAGTCCAATTAAAATTAAAAAATATAATAATACTGTTTATTCATATCTAAGATTATAGAAAATAATACTGTTCTATTAGCTTGGGTCATCCACTTGATGACATTGATGCTATGCAAAAACACAGAAATATAACATTACCAGGCTGCTGGCATAAAAATTATTTTTTATATATATATATATATATATATATATATATATATATATATATATATATATATATATATATATATATATATATATATATATATATTAGCATATCCACAAAATCAATAAGTTTGTTTATATGTTATTTAGTTGATGATGTGGAATATATGTATATAAATGAAAATTTGGAAGATAGAAATTAAAGTTCAAAACAATTTTGTCTTAAAATTTTATTCTCACCCTGCTATGTAAGGCAGAACTCATTTGTAAATTAATTAGACAAGGTCTATTATATATGTTCACTTAATCAAACCACAAATGTATTAATTATGCATTAGAAGTCAATAGTTATATACATAGCTGCTAATATAATATTTGGAATGGAGAAGCACCATGCAATTTTTTTCATAGATTTAGATATTCAATAAGAATCAGATCTGTGCACAAAGAGTTAAGTGATGATAGCTGTTAATAATTACTCATGCTAAAAATAAAATGCTGGTATAATACCCACATCTAAATTAATTAAATGTCTTTAAAAAAAGGGTTATTTATTTCATAATTGACTGTTTTTTTTTTGTATCATAGTAATATATGGGATAGTACACCTATATATTAATGTTAATAATGTTGCTTTACTGTATCTGCAATACTTTAGTACTTGGTATCATGTATCTATGTTCTTTTATTACTTTCTGAAATACTTCATTGGCCAATACTTAAATACTGGAGATGCCTGAAGTGAACTCCTTCTAAAAACCAAGAAATGGGCATAATCTACCAAAGCATGCTTCATTCCTGCACCTAAATCACACTAAGGCTTTGAAATTGAATGGGATTCTGGAGCCATTGAACCAGGTCTTTTTTAAAGAAAACACTTTTGACAACAGAAATGGAACTGGCATCTGAATTGCAAAATGATTTTGGACATCTCCAGTCTCATAATTTTGCCATATACACATGTTTTGGCATGTAAAAGTTTGTTGTAGTCCTGTAAAATCACCACCATGCCAGCTTCTGTGGACAGCAGTTGGCACAATTTGAACAGCTTGGTTTTGAAGTCAGCCATTTTATTTGTCATTGATGTGTTTTCGCACAAATGTGAGCTGGTTGAAATTTAGCTTGGATGTACTCTTTCCAAATTTTTTGAAGGTTCCATGTTGAATAGGGAAGTGTGGTAATGGGTTTACAATTGTTAGGAGATAATAGTAGGTCAGATAACTTGTAAGCTAATTACTTTGACATGATATTTGAAGAATTGTGGCAGGCTGAAGTTTAGACACCCTCACATGATACTCTAGTGAACTTTTGAACTGTCAGCATTGGGATAAAGTGTGTATTATGAAGCAGCTGGATAGCTTCCAGAATGGCATGTGAAATGGCCTCTTACTTTTGCATAGAAATAAGGTCATTGGTGTCCATATAAACAGCATATTTATATGTTTTGCATATAAATAACACCATCAAGTGGCTGACATGAGCTAATAGAACAGTATCAGAAAAAATGTAAAAAAATATAAAAGAAAACAAATCTATACAAAAACATAATTGAATAACAGAAAGTAATGGCTCTTTATGGATAAGTCCTATCAGATAAGATCTAAGTGAAAAGTTGATTCAGACAGTTATTTTTTTCTAGAGTAAATATGTTCAGAAAAACTGACACTATCAAAGTATTTATATAAAACAATGATTGTTAATAGATAGTAATATTATATAAGATTTAAATTAACTTTTCTATTATCTTTACTAACTTTTTCAGACTTCTATAAATTTGCTAAGGCATAGTTCATTGCTAATAAACACAAACCATTTCAAAGAAATAGTGGACTTACAATATGCCATCTTACTGCACACATCACTGATAGCCAATGTGATATTCTACTTGTAGGTTATGATAGCCCACACCAGTGTGACATTTATACTTGCCTGCTAATCATATTATTACTAACATATACAGACCCATAAGAAATGCTTATGCATGGTCTGGTGTGATTGAAACTTACAAAGGATTATTCTACAGCACACAACATTCATAATCAAATGTGATTTATTTTATGTAGACTATGATATTCTGCACAACCCTGGCTTTTATACTTCACTATTCTGTGTATACACATATAACTAAAGATTTTAAACATTCTGTAAAAATAAATTTACTAAGAAGATATTAATCTATAATTTCCTAAATTTATTTTATTTAATAAGGGTTTCGTTTGATTTTGACTGCTGTTGTCACTAAATGCAATGAATTGTAAAACTGATTTAGAATAAAATTTCAAACATTAAAAATATTTTATTATTCAACATATTGAATTATTTAAATTAACTTATGGTCTATTAATTACCTAATTTAACATCTATCATGATAAAACATATGTATAAATTAGAAAATGCATAAAATAAAGAAAAAATACATTTATGCGTAAATATTATGATTAACAAAAACAATATGCATTTATATAAAAAAAATACTTATAACAACCCTGGATTAATGTAGATTAAAGTTTATATTACCAATAAGTCTTTAAAGGTTGATGCTTTAGCATTCACAATTTATTGGAGAGGTTGAGCTACTTTTGTCCATTTGGTATTTGTCCTTTTCCAGGTGTTCAGATGAAAACCATATTTTAGATTGGCTTTAGGAGATCAGCTTTCTAAATATTTAAGTTTAACTTAGAGCACAGAATTTGTCATGGTTAGGTGCCTAACTTAGCTTATTTTGAGCACAACTAAGAAAAAATTGTGGTTTCTTGTACTACAGTGGCTGTGTGTCAGGAACTGTTGACATCATAATATTAATTTTATGGTAGAGCTGGCAGGAAGTGGAGCTTGTTACACTGAATGATTTTTGAATGTTTTTAATGAAGACATGGCTTTTGGATATTTTCTTCTAACTTGACTGCTTTCTGAATAAACTGGATAGCTTGAATCCTTTCTCAATAAACTGAATAGCTTGAATGAAACAATATATTTTAAGGAGCTTTTTGTATACATTGGTTTCATTGCATACTATATAAATTTTTCTAGAATTTTCAAGATTAGGATCTCAAAATAGCTAGGTTTTTTTTTAATTAAGACATTTATATAATTATTTCACAAATGAGCCAAGTTTTAATTAATTATTTTTACATTCCACACTAATCACTTTTATTACTATATACAACAAATTAAAATTTTATTTGTAGATTGGACATTGTTTTACAATGTTTTAAAATATTTTTATACAAAAGATAAGGAATTTGTTTATAAATTTTATTTTTAAAAAGCAAAATTTGATATTATTTATAATAATTAAAATTATTCTATGGATTTGTGTGTGTATGGATGCATGCGATCACACTTTTCTAACATACATTTACTTAGAAAAAATTTCTAATTAATTTACAGAAATTTTAGCTGAAATTCTCCTCTTCTAAAATATATAGCTTTGAGACATAGCAAAGCATTCATCTCAATATATACAATTTATTTGAATTCTCTTGGAATTTTTAAAATGTATTTAATGTGTTTCAGTTATTTTATTAACATTAAGTTCATTTTATTCAATAGCTGAAAAATTACTTATATTTATAAATAGGTATCGTGTTTAAAAAGTATCTTTGTTTTCATATATTGTAGTCACAATTAAATATTTCTTCCTTTATAATTATAAAAACTGTCACTTTTTTCTTAAACAAATTAGGATTTTTACTAATTTCAAATGTCAATAAAATTCTAACTATTTAAATTCCAATTGTTATGCATGAAAAATCATTCTTATTATTCGTCTTTTTGACATATTTTACTATTGCATAACAGGAGGAATTTTTTGAAAAATTTGAATATGCAGGTATAGAATATAAACTAAGTCAAATGAAATACGAATGATATTGTCTATAGAATATTATTTTGTTTATTATAATTATCAATACATCTTGAATTGTTTAGAACAATGATAGAGGGAAGAATCCAAAGATTCAGACCTATGAATCATGAAACCAGCTTTAACATGTCCAATGTACAAACTTCTTATGAACTTCTAAGCAATAAAACATTTAATAATTTATTTTATTTCTTAATACAAAATTGGATTTATTCAAAAAAATTTCATCAAAAGCTTAAAGGTTGCATAGAAAAAGAATTATTTTTATATCAAAATAGTTAGAGGAAGGGATCTTCATTCATTATTTTTGCATTGAACATGATTTCACACAATTATAATTAATTGTAGAACATGACAAAAAGTTTTATTGATTTTCAGATGACAGTTTTATTGATCAGAATCTCACACATAAAATCTTTTTACTGGGCACACAAGCAGCCCTGTGTGATTTAATTCAGTGATAAAGTGTCAGATTTGAGTGTATAAGATTCTTAGATCAATTCAAGTTTTTCTAGTTTTGGTGCTTGAACTTTAAACATCTGAGCAATTAATTACTTTTACCATGCACAAGCTGAAAAAGTGTATGTGACTTTAAAATATAAAGACCACTTTTACTATTATTAAATTAGATAATTTTATATAAATACTTTAAAGCAATTTTTGTAGTTATAGTATGATGTCTGTATTATCTAAACTATACAAAAACTATGGCTTTACAGCTTAAATTTGAAGTTACAAATTATAAAATAGGTCCAGAATGTAAAGGTCATTCTTATTTAGATAAACAATATGATTTCTAAATCTAATATTAAATTAAAGTCAATGATTAATTTAAATTTTAAATTGTAAAACTTGAATAGTAAAAATCATACTACAAGTAAAATTTAATAAATATTTATTCTCACTGATGATAGTGATAAGCTAGAAACTAGTCTGGAAATAATGAATAGGAATTTAAATGTAGAAATCTCATAACATTTATTGATTAGTATCACCTGAACTAGGTGGCACTATTATTGCAATATAATTATATTATTACTTGATACATGCTAGCTGTAAGAGAAAGAAGTAGATCAATTTTTAATTGGCATTTTTCCAAGTCACATCTGTAGTTGAAATTTATGTTTTATATTTATGAAGAATCCCTTAAAATTATTAATATTTTCATTTAAAGTACTATGAAAATCTTTTGTGTTGGTATGTAAGATATACTATGCAAATTCATCTATGTATAATTAATGGCATTATATTATATTACCATTTCAGCTGGATCATATTTGCTATCAATGGGGTACGAATTTGTTTCTTGAAAAAAACATTATACAGGTGCTGCAAGCAACAACAAATAGAACAAAATAAAAAATTTATTTGATAAAAAACAAAAATCAAAGTTTTTAAAAATGTAAATGTATTAGGTTGTAGTAAATGAAGCAAAAAAGAAAATATAAAGTCAATTAATATTCTGATTAATGGACATTCAAAAAATATTAAAATGGGAAATAATTTAAATGTATCATTTTTTTGCTAATATAGTAAGGTTTTAATAAAATTATGTCTCAAATGGGAACATTTTTTAAAGTTCATTAATTAGGGCACATAATCGTCATACTTTTGTTTTGTTTTTTTTTAAATATTTTTGTTTTTCTTCAAGAAATTTTAACACGTTTTTAATTATAATAATTACAAAGTTATCTTGTCCTAAATAAAATCAATATATGTAATGTAGTGCTAATTTCGAATAATACTTGATAGCATAAACATGTAAACAAATAATTTAATAAATTAATTTTATATATTAATAAAAATCCATTAATGCTAAGTGTTGATATCATGAATGAATGCTATACACAGATGATTTTTATTTAAGATGATGTGGTTTTTGTCATTCACACCAAAAAATAAAAATAAATATAGATGGCATATGACTGCACATATTCTGAAATAGCTTAGACCTATATACTTATATAAGTAATTTGGCTTGAGTTTACAATCTTAAGTTATCTGAATATCAGCTCATTAGTTTGGATATTTTTAAAGAATCTAAGATGGATTCTGAAAATTTATATGCAAATTCAATACATCATATAGATGAAGACCAATAGCAAGACACTAGTCAGGATTTAGAGGCAATTAACTTTAAGTGACCATTAATTTCTGAAATTTATTATACTTGGCTCTATAGTAAATTAGTGAACATGAATTATTACTTTTGCTAATGCAAATTTGTAGTATATGGATCAAGATTTATGATCATGTTTAGTATAATATCGTTAGATGTTTTATTATTATTTTACCAATTGTAATTAAAACAAAAGCTATCTCTTCAATGAAATATTTTGGTGTATTTACTATTTATATTTTGATGCTAAGCAAATTTGGAAAGAATATAGCAATAAATTAACTATCCATTATTATGTAAATAAATAAGAAATTTTTAAAAGAACGCATATTATTTCAAAATAAAATCTTATGTTTTTCAAAATAATACTTACCACAGATAAAAATAATAGTTTTAATAATCAAAATTTAAATTGTTGTATTATATATATTGTGCCCTTTTGTATGGGTCTCCATAAATTGTTGTATCAATCTGTTTGAAAAATTTTAAATTTAAGATATATTTAGCTATATGATGTTAATTTTGTTAATAACAATCTTTCAAAAAGTGCAATTAAAGTAATTTATGAGTGTTTGATATGTGAAAATTGGGCTGGTGTTGGAGAGAGATGTTTCAATAAAGATGATGATAGTATGTGGTTGGGAAAACTGGCCATAATTAATACTGCATTAAAAAATTTAATAAATAAATGTTTAAAGCTAAAAGTTTTTAAAAAGACACGTTAAAATTAAATGCATATATTTATTGTTGATAAAGATTAATATTTAATAGGTGTATATAAGTATTTTAATAATTAGTAGTACATAATAGAAGATTAATATTTGATTTTAATAATATCGAATTATTATTTTAAAAGTTGTTATAATATATTGTTTATTTTAAAAATATTTATTTTTAAAAATGAAATTGTTAGTTTATTTTTAGATTATTACAAGCGTTTGTATCTGTGTTGTAAAACAGATGTTAGTTAGACATACACACACATGCTTGTGAGTTTTGTTTAGTAAAGTTGCAAAACTATTTTAAAATTCTGTTATAAAAATGATAAGTATTATATTGACTATCACGAGATAAAAATAAAAATAGTTAATGTGAAATATTAAATCTGATTTTAAAATACTGCTTAAAAAACATAACGAATAAAAATAGATTTAGTTTGTTTATAAAAATAATCTTATAAAAGTTAAAAGTGAAATAAAGTGAGAAAGTATATTTTAAAAAATGTTTAATAGATTTAAATAAATGATAAAGATTAATTTAAGAATTTAATAATGTAATAAATAATAAATATTAAATAAGTCATTATTTATTTTTAATTCTGTATTGTTGGTAAAATATGTAAATAAGCTAGCAAGTTGATTGTTTAATTTACCAATCAAGTGGGGAGTTGATTCGGGTATAAAACCAAGGTTCAATTGTTCGGAGGGGATTATGATTGTAATTTTTAAAGTAAAGTGTGCTATTAGAGATAGCTAAGTAAAATTATAGACACTCTCGTAGTCATTTTAAAAATTATAAGAGAGTGGTTTTAAATAATTTATAAAAAGTTTTACCGTCAAATATGCAGTGCTAATTTAATTGTAGTTTCCTATTGATCGTCTCTATCGAGGCTTAATTTACTATCAAATAGTCATGAAGACATCGTATAAGGATAAAATGTATTGGAGACTTTATACTAAAAATATAACAAATGCTGGATTAACTAGGAGAATTATTAGATGGATAAAAGTAATATGTAGGACATTATATAAATTTAAAAGTTAATTGTAATTAATTTTTATAAAGACAAATATTTTAAAGAAAGAGAAATACTTCTTTATGAAGAAAGTATATGTAAATTATAAATCTAAGTATATATCTTGGTAAAGATATGGGAAATAATAATGATTATATAAATACTTGCCTTGTAAAGTCTTTGTGGTTTAAAAGACTAAATTTTGACAGTTTTAAAAGGCAAATAAATTGGAAGTTTAATTGGCCAAGAAATACCTATAAGTAAAATTATTATATTATTAAAGTCTGAACGCTGGTCGTACAGATGAATTTAAAATTAATCTTACCTAGACATTTGTTAAGGAATGCGCAAATAAAATATATGTGGATATCCAAGTCAATTTAGAATAATTAAATAAGAATTTATAAACTATTGACTAATACTAAAAATAATAACTTTTAAATAATTTTTCTTTAAAGAAATGAATCCGGATCCTATAAACTATTTTAATTTTATTTTGTTTATGGTGGAACTGACTTTTATTTTATTTTTTTTTTAAAAAGAACATTTTTATTTTTTATAAAAAACTTTTAAAACACGTGATGTACCAGAAAAGGAAGTAATGTTTGGTGAAAATTTGTGCCTAGGAAAAAGAACAATTATGGGTGAAAGAAGACACCATTGGATTTTATGTAATATGTTTTTTATTTATTAACTAACATAAATATTTAATTAATTATTGATTTATTCAAGATAGGAAAGGTACATTTACGTTTTTTTTAAAAAATAACTAAATATTAATATAACATTTCATTGCATAAAGTTTATTTTTATAATTATACGACACGTAATATTTTAAAGAATAATTGTTGAGTGTAAATGTGAAATTATTTTGTAAAACAATAATCCTGGAGGACATCGTATGGTGGACTGTACATTAGAGTATCATTTATGGTAAAAATTATATAATAATAATAATTTGATGTATTTTGATATGTTTTCTTTAGATCAACCAAATATTATTTGATTGTTGAATGAATGTATAAATATTTAAATAATATACACGCATAAGATTAGTAATAACAGTTTTATTTTAATATGCATACTTTGAATTTATGATGTAAATTTAATACAACGTAATAAGAGAAATCTAGAAACAATTATATGATTCTTTCGTGGATAAATTTTAATGTTTCTGTTACAATGTTAGGAATGAGATTTATTATATTAGTATAAGTTATTTATTTTTCTTTTCAAGTTAGTAAGAGATATAAAAATCTATATTTTATTTTATTTTATTAGATAAGTTAAGTTAATTTTACATAGAAATTTATATTTTGATTTAAGGTTCATCGGATATAGATGATGAGATATAAGAGAGTTTGGATAATTATTTTTTTTTTTCTTAAAATTGGTCATCTGTTTTTCTGAAGTTGAATAAGGTTAAAATGATATTTGTAGATAGAAGTTTATTAGGAAGGAATAGGAATAACAAGTTAAGAAGAGTAATGGTTTAACTAGAAAAGAATCATAGAATTTTATTTAATATAATATCTTATAAAGTCGGTAATTGTTGAATAATTTTAAAGATTATTTTAAAAGAACATATACGTATTGCATATTTTGGTAAGACATGTAGTATGAAATTACATTAGAATGAAATAAATAATTATAATCAATAATTATTATTATATTACAAAGTTATATCAGTTTATACGTTATTTGACATTGGAGTAATGCTAATAATAAATGCAATGCATATTAGTACATTATAATATAAATAGCAGAAATACTTAGGTGAAGTAGCATTTTAATTGCTAACGTTTGTTTATTTACATGTGCTACATATTAGGATATTTTTTACATAAAATTTCTTGTGTTAATTGATGACAAAATGATATCTATTAAAATTTAAGCTCATCAACTTAATTAAATGTTGTTGATAAAACATTTAAAGAATGTATAAATTATTTATTTATGATTATGGAAATAGTAACAGTGTAAAAAAAAAACTTGTATTATTATTTTTTTTATTTTTTTTTTATTTTCTTTGGTTTCCACTGTTAATGTAAATAGTGTAAATAAATTATTGGTTAAAGTTGATGTAAATAAATTTGTTAAGTTGTTTTAAAATGTGTCGAATTCATTATTTTACACCACAGCATTTGACAACAGATAATTTGAATAAACATAATATTTGCACAATATGAATTTATTATTATTATTATTTTAGAAAGAAACACAACATTTTCTTAATATAATTTATAGAAATTGATTGACATTAACATATAATATTATGATGGTCAGAAAGTAATTATAATGCACAATATAAGAGTATAATATTATTTATTGTCACAGATGGTTAAATTATAAGAATTTAGTATATTTTAAAATTAAGATGCTATATGGAAATGAAAGACATGTATATGATTTACATATTTTCTTAATGATTAATAGTATAATAAAAGTAGATAAGATTAAGTTATACACTAAAGATTATTCTTGTTAGTTAGTGTTATTGGAATAAGTTAGGTGTATTTAGGTTTGATATTAAATCCTTATCATTCCTATCTGCACAAATTATTATTACTTTAAGATAATTAGAAGAACCTGAGATTATTTAATTATATTTCCTTAACAAAAGATTGAGATTTATTTATCTATTATGATGAAAGGTAGTTAATTTATAAAAGACATAAGAGTGCTGTAGATGTAGTAATGAAATAATAAAGATGTAATTAGTATTCTTATGCCATTGAGATAATGTCTTGGGAAGACATTGGCTCAATGTAAATTCAATTACCAATTGTAACTTCACTTCACAGTCTCATGATTTTAGTAAATACTTATTTAATTAGTAGATGATATTGAACTATATTAATTTTTGATAAGTTATAATAAATCTGATAAGATATAATATTATAAAAATATATTAAAGATAGTTATACATATTTTAGCCGAGCATAACGATTTAATTGAGCTAGTCATATTTTAAGTTATATCATATATCGGGAAGTGAGAGTACAATATGAAAGATACAACAATCATTGGATTTATAAGGAAAGAAAAAAATCCATAATAATATTAATATGAAATGCAAAATTAAATTTAATTAATAACAAATATGCAAGCAACTATTTAAAAAAATAGTTCAATAAATATTTCATGTTTTAAAAAAATATATAATTGATATTTTATTATCATCATTCAACTGATCCATTTGTTCAACAATAGACAAAAAATTCTTCCACTCTCGTCTTTTCTTTGCTTTCCAATACACTTCCAATATTGTTAAACCCATCCATTTCATAATGTTATCCATTCATGATAATTTTGATTGTTCTCTTTCTTTTGATCCATTCATCATTTAAAACAGATTGTCCTTTTCAAGTGTGTTAATTTGCCTTGACACTTGTGCAAAAATTGTAATTTTCATCATTTTATCATCTCAACATTAGTGTTTATGCAGCTACCTTGTCTAAAACCCATTCATTAGCTTTCTTAACTTTACAAGGTATGCCAATCATCCTTTTATAACACTTCATTTCAAAAGCATCAATGTTTGTTATTTTCTATTTATTTAATTTCCTTGTTTCACATCTATATATTGCAGGGACAAAGACTTCAAAAATCTATATTCTGGCTACATATTTATGTCCTGTTTTTATATAGACATTAAGCTTATATATGCCATCATAACTGTGGTCATACATTTATCTTTGGATTAATATTTATTGAACTAATATAAATAATAATGAAATAATTTCTTGATTGGGGATCATAAAATGTTTGACAATTGAAGTGATAAATCTACCATTGCAATAATTTATGAGGACTATTACTTAGTATACAAGAAAAGAAACTAAATAAAATGAGGCTAGTATTAAGAAATTTAATTTTTCACACATGATTTTATTATAAAAATTAATTTTAGACATGGCTATAACAATGTAAATAAACATACTAAAACAATTAATTTATTTAAAAAAACAAAATCTTACTCTCTTACTATTTTTGTTTCCCAATATAAATTCAAATTCTTTTAAAATAAAATATAATTAAGTTGCCAATCAGTTTTTCCTATTCCTATTCTGTCATCTAGTGTAAATTTGAAAATTAACTGATTTCAGTTAATAATACTTATTAAGAAATTTTTAAATAGTTCTGCCTATTCACAAATCATACTAATTTCTATCTCATGGTTTTCATCAGTGAAGAAATTTGAATACAGATCTTCTGCACCTGGATTTTTTTATCTAATGCATCTTTTCTTCAGATGCCATGTTTGGTCTTTTTTTTTTTTACTTTCAAGTTAAATGACTAAAATTCAAAAACATTTTAATTTTCAGAATTTAAGTCAACTTTCTTGCATAGTTATGTAAATATTAAACTGATAAAAAGTCTATATAATGCAAAAATTGGTTTAACATTCAAGACATTACGATGTTCTTGAAATTTAGACTGGTAGCTTGTTAGTAAAAAAATGTAAAACATGCTACTAAAAAAATTGCACATTAGATCTACATATTATAAAGAATGAGGGAGTTGTTTATATGTTTATTAAAATGACTCTATAGAAGTTTGATTTATGAATTATTAATAAAAGTACATGCAGTCATTTGCTTTATGAATGGATTGTATAACATCAATAATGTTAATATTATTAGAATTTACATCTTGAATGTTATTTGAAACTATAATCTGAATTGATGAATACTTTGTAAAGATTACCACTGACAGAAAATTTCACTTTGAGTAATGCCTTGATATTAGAAAGATAGTATTGCTAATATGCATATTAAGATAAAACTATAGGAGTTCAACTTATGAATTATTATTAAAAGTATGCTTATTAAAATAATTATAAAATATAATAGGCATGTGCCAGCTGGCTTGGTAATCTTCAAAATTGGTAGAATATATTATCTATTTTTAGTAATAATTGAATGTAAACTTTTTTTTATTTAAAATAAACTGCACTGAATATAGGCAACCCAATATCCACTAGATATATCTTTCTAAAGTTAAGACAACTTCTTTGATGAGGAATTTGTGTGCAAATGTTTTTACTTTTTTAACTCCATATAGCAATCTCTTTGAATGTAGCAAGTAATACTTATGCTGATGCAATCAAAGCATCCATTAAAAAAGGCAATACATCAAAATGTGAAAAAAAATCAAACTTTAGTCTCAAGATTTTGTCATTCCACAATGAATGATCTCATAAAACTAGATAGGATTTCAGAATGAGCTCTATTACCAATTAACACAACAGAAGAGATCTGGACTAATGAAAGTCTAACAAAAATCTTAGAATGCTTTATTATGACCATCCTGCAGGATCTATTTATGTCTTTTAAATATTTTTTTTTTACTGACCAGTCTGTTATCCTCACAATTACAGCTATAAATTGTTTGTGGTATAGGTTTCTTAAATATTTGCTATACGAAGAAATAAATTATACAAATAATTTATGGAATTCTATATTGTACATTGCAGATCATCCAAATCCTCACTACCTCACTATTGAATTCTTTAGGAAAATATGCTTTTGTAAAAGTTAACCAATATAGAAAAAACTTTATTACTGGCATAATTAAAAATATGTATTTAAATTACACAATCAATGACTTCAATAAATTAATGCAACCATTTAGAGTTGTTGTTGCCTTTCAACCTATGTACTTAAAAGGAACTCCTATACCAATCTATGGCAATAGTTACCAATTTAAAGTTAGATTAAATGAAAACATAAGTCTAAATGATATTCCCATTCTTATAACTAATCATGAAATGATGCTGCTTTTAATAATTCATGGACCTAAACTGCAAAGCTTTCATTTCAAACAATGAGGGCATATTATAAATGCATGTTCAAAATGTAAATGTAAACACTGATATGAGAGCAACCTCAAGTCATCAATGTGAAAAGATGTCAATGATTAACACAGAATTCACTCTTCAATCAACAAGTCAATCAGTTACAATATGTAATAATTAAAATAATCCAATTAATGACTACATAACTGAAAGTCAAAACATCTCCAGAGAACAATCAATAAATGATGAACATGGATCAGTTTTATGAGAAAATCAATCAATAAATGATAAGAATGAATTAGCATTACAAGAAATTAACTCACTTCAGCAAGAAATATTAAAAACTGATTTCCAGAATCACAAACACTCCATAACACCACTCAATAAAACTTTACAAGATATTATAGACTATGTAGTGCCTTGCCCCCCCCATAAAGTCTCAAAAATAAATGTCACTGTCAAGAGAAAACCAGGCAGACCATGGAGAAATGTCTAATGAATTCAGTGAAGATGATATGCTCCAGACATTAGATTATAAAAAAAATAAGAAAAGCAAATATTAGTTCAACTGCTACTGAGTTTGAATGCACTTTAGGTGAATGCTTTAGCACTAAGAAAAAAGTAAATGTGAGAGAACTATCACAGGAGAAAGGGGGTAGAGTCTTGAGATTTAAAATTTTTTTGTCATAACTTGTCTAAGTTATTTAAGCTACATAGAATTACAATCTAGTTACTGCAACAGATGTGTTTGTTTTTGAGTGATACTGTAAAGAGAATAAAAGTAGAGTCATTAAATATCTAAGGACTAATACCCCCCCCAAAAAAATATCAATTAGTAAAATGGCTTAAAATAGTACAGCCTCATTTGCTAGGGCTACTTGAAGCAAAAATTTATAATAAATCTCAGAATAATCCATCAAACTATCCTAATAATCAAGGCTACTCAGTATTCTCCCAATCATCATTCTCTCCCTCAGCAGACACAAAAGTAGTAGTAATAAAAATCTACCCTTCTATTAATTTGAAATAATATGCTGTATATAGATGCCCACATATTAATTATAACCTTATATCATAATTGTCTATATACCTCCAAATTATAAAGCAATTAATAAAGTTATTCTAACTATAAACTTCAAAATAGCATCCTCATCACATCCACTAATTTTACTTGATGATTTCAACATGTCATATACTGGATTTATCGCAAAATGGTTGTACTTACTAGCTATAGACCTCATCATTGGAGAAAGCTATCTCCCACTGAATTCAATCACATTTAATAATAGCAGGTTTTCATCATTAATTGACCTGTTTTTTTACACACCAGCATTGCATCACATGATCAGCCTAGCAAAAAAAAACTCATCTTTATCAGATCATTCTGCAATTATTGTTTCACTGAAAATGATTTTATACACAGATCAATAACATCTATTGGAAACACAATTAAAGTACTCCTTCCATGTCAAACCCCAGAAAATTTATTCTCAGAAATATATATATCTTTTCCAACTCTGAGATACTGAAATGGATCCAGTGCAAACATGGATTGCCTTTTTTAACATTATTTCATATATGATTGTTGTCATAACAAAGGCCACCCTGCCTCTCTCAAGACTTCTAGATCTTATAGATGAAACACACAAGAGAATCACAAACAGTACAATAAATAAACAAGGCTATTCAAACATGATTGCTCTGAACATCTTTATCAGTCAGTCTCTGAAAAATTTAAAGAATATCTGGCAATAAAAAAGAAAAATATTTTGGTCCTGACACTATATTCACTGGGTACTGGGACAAAAGACATCAACTCACATACCAACAGCTATTATAATACAAGAAAAAATACTCTTTGATTACAGCATGTTGCTACTTCTTTACATACATTTTAAATCCAAACTTCAAAAGTAGAAAAAATTCAATCCTGTGCCATTTTTTTTGGTGAGCCAGAAGAAGAAACAGTATTTACTCTCAAGAATTTTATTCAAAAATTAGTAACAACACCAAATTCCTGTCACCCAGGAATGCATGGAATACCTTGCTTTGTTTTCAAGCATTTAGAAAAATTTACTGCACAGTACTTATGCAATCTAGCTAACTTTTTAACAAAAAAGGCTATCATATGGATTATACCCTATTTTACTAGTACCATTTTACCAAAATAACATGGAAAAATAATCACATTAAACAGTCTAAGACTCATATTAATGAGCCCACTTGGTATCAAACTGCTAGAATCAATCATTAAAGACAAAATAAAACCCTATCTTATATCTATACTATCTAAAATTCAGTTTGCTTAAAAAGACTTATCTAAAATGCAAACAGCCTTTCTATACAAAACAGTTATTGATTGTCAGAAATAATAAAATATATAATCCAGTTATGATCCAACTGGATATAAAATCAGCATTTGATATGATTTCAATTGAACTCCTTGCTGAAGCATTAGCAGACACAACAATGCTAAGATCCTTAATATATCTTATCATCATTATTCTATTATGTTGAGAAATAAATTTTACATTTAATGGTAAGAATTAACCCTCTTTTGTATCCTTATAGTTCAATTCCACAAAGTTTTCCACAAAATGCTCCTTTTTTACTATCTATATCATCTCCCTACTGACTATGATAGAGAAAGAATTATTGGGTATATATATATATATATATATATATATATATATATATATATATATATATATATATATATATATATATATATATATATCTAGTCTGAAAGCAAACATCTCCTGTATTGCCTACATGGATGATGTCTCAATTTTTTAACCTCTAAAAAACAGATCCCAACTCTATTAAAAATTACGTAATTCATACACTAACAAATACAAGTTGGAGTTTAACATGAATAAATCTTCTGCTTGGTCAATATGTGCAGGACAATTTCACACACAGCATTTAAAAGAAAACCTAGCTCTTTTCTGGTATTCCCCTTCTATTTGAGTAACCTGAAATGTGTCAGCAAATATCAGACAAAATTGAGAAAATTTAAAACATAATTGATTCACTTTAAAACCTTACCTGACATTGTACTCAAAAGTATCTCTGTTTAATCTATTAATTATGGCTTAAATCACATACTATTCCCCAATGATACTATACACTAAATCCTTTCACTAAAAAGTATTTAAGCTTCCCTAATACAAAATGGCTTGGGACTACATTCCATAAATTGTTTTAACATTCAAAAGACATTAAATTGTATTTCTACTTGTGCTTATTTATTTCAATATGAGAAATGTTCTTTAAGATTACCCTAACAGATAAACACCACCAATCAATGAATTCTGGAAAACCTTGCTTATACTAATTCTCAACATTGCAAACTTTACTTATTCACTGCCTCAAAATAAATTTAAATATTGAAATATGTACCAGATATTTTGCTCTTCTTTTGTGTTAAGTAATAAAAACCAATTCTAAACTTTAACAATAGACAACTAATCCAAAAATTCAAACTCTGGTCATTAGTACCCAAATATTGTGATTTTCTGCTTAAATTAAATCTTGAAGCACTACCAACATTACACTTTTATGAATATAGAAGGCATTACATGCATACAGAAGACATATGCTGGTTATGTCATAAAGAGACTGAGACTCAATAGCACTTTTTTACCTGCCCTGGATTTGATTATTCTCTCACCCATACAATCATTGTACAAATAAAGAAATTATGACTTTCAAACTCTTTTACAATCATTCGAGTAAGTACTTTCATATTATTTTTATTATGGTATACAAGATGCTCCTTCATGTATAACAATAATACAAAAAGACATCCAAATTCATTCTGGAACAAAATGGAACTACTCTGCTTAAAGGATGAAAAAACTGTGTCCCAAGATATGTACGCAGCCATTTAGTCCATATTGCAACAACATTCAAAACTATAGCATGAAAAGAGAAAACAAAAAGCCTTGTCAGTGTATAAAACTGATTGGATGTTTATATGAAAAAATATAAATTCAAATTTGTAAAAGACATCCATATCCCTTACTTTTGTTGCCCCCCTTCTAAATTACAATTTCAATTTGTTTATATTAACTTCAATTTCTCTGCATGTAGTAAAATAGTTATTTAATGTAACCCTCTTTTTTTTGTTATATGTAATAAAGTCCTTTTGAGAACTAAAATAATTATAAAAATATAATACATTTATTAAATAAAAATATTTTTTAAAATAAAAATAACTTTGGAACAAAAAATTGCCATTAGAAATAAATAATCTTTCTCCTTTACAAGTATAATTTGAAAAAGCACTGCCATTTTGTGCAATTTGATTTTTACAAGAGCTTTTTATTTGTTGATAACTCCTGCTATCTAGAAACAACCCTTTAAAACAGTTTATTATTATTATTCTATAATATAAAAGCTCAATGTAAACTTCAAACACAAATGTCAATACTTGGATAGTTCAAATAAACTTATAATTCCATATCTGATATAATTTCACAGGTAACTTCACCATGTAAAATTATGAAATTGGAGAAATCTTTATTTGCAAAAATGTTCAAAATATCCAAATCATTTATTGGATCAGGTAAACATGGGATGTTAATCTAAAATGAGTTATATATTTCTAACTCAACACTAAAATTTAAGAAGTAGAGATTATTATATTAGCCTTCTATGCTTATGGTATAGAATTCCAATAGAAAATAGAACTTAAATAGTTTTAGTATTTTTTCCAATAAATTTGTGACTTTTTATGAAGAAAGACTATCCCAGTCTAGATATTTGTTCAATAATATTTAATTAATGGGTATCTCACTGTTCTTAGTTAAAGATAAAAATTTCAAAGTAATATGCATTTACCAAGCAATGATTATTAAAAAAAAACCATGTATTTATCACTGGCATAAAAATAAAGATTTAGATTTATTATTGTTTAGTCAGATCTATACATTAAATAGTAAACTTTTATGTTGATGTAAATAATCAGTTAATGTTAATATAATTAAGAGCAAATCTATAATAAATATTGTTGTTTAGTAAGTAATATTGAAAAACTTGAGTCATTTATCTGTATGTTATGGGAAACAATGATCAGAAACTTCTAGCTTGGAAGGTTATCATTTTAAGAATGTAAACTAATATAAATTTATTGGTAGCTTTTTAAATAGACAGGAAACTTAGATATTGAGGAATAGCAAATATTCCAATGGGTTTTTCCTGCTTTTAACAAGTTAAATGATAAGACATTTTATAACAATATTATAATTACTGGAAGTAAATAAGTCATATATTGAGCTATTTTGTACTCAATTTGTAGTGTGAAAGTGAGCTTGGATCTCTTATCAACCTATATATGAAAGTGTTAGAAAATTTCATGTAAGGACATCTGTAAAATTTTAAAAATTCTTTAGCAAGATACTATTCTACAACTTTCTGATTGTGATGCTATAGAAATTCATTCCTTCAATGGACTGGAGATGTAATGAACTATACATATATATTTTTTAAAAATTGTATTTTATTGTGAACCTGAGTAGGATTTACATTAAGGAGGCAGATATCATTATCTAAAAGAGATTCTAAAAAATGTAATCTATATTGTTTTCATTAGAAAAAAATGACTGTGGGTAGATGTAATGTCTTGCATTTAAATAGAATATTAAAGTCTTTCAGAAAATAAATATATATATTTGTTGCAGAAAAAACTAAAATATCAAACATCAAATAATGAGAATCATGGGAAATATACTGTTTTTAAGTGAAGGTAATTGTGCTTCATAGATTGATTTTGTATAATCATCACCAAGTCAGCTCTAACATATTATTGTTATTTGTGTGTGTGTGTTTTCCTATTAATTTTTATTTTTGGGGAGTTAGAATGAGGGATACTCATTTGGGAATGATTAATAATGAAGATTAAAAGATTTAATTGACTGATTACTCCTCAAAATTCGGAAGAAGTTTGATCACTGGAAGTTTTAGGATTGGGCTGCAATTCAAGGATGTTAAGATCCAGAGTCTGCCTTTTGTCACTGGACTAAAATATGAAAACAATATTGCTGATAATTATAATGAATTAAAATGTATCTTACCACAAATATGTAAAGTGAACAATGATTTATATTTCTAAAAATTACAAGTGAAACAATTTTTAATGAGACTCTTAAAGAATTTATAATAAGTTATATAAATTATATATATATATTGAGTGCAAAAGCATTATGCAGTAAATAATAAAGTGAAGGAATAGAATGATTATCACTTTTATGAAAAACTGATATATAGTTTTGTTTTAAATGTTAAAAAGTAGTTGAATGATTTGTTGTGTAGGAAGTTATTAGGAGTTTCAGTTTTGTTGGTGACAGAACTGGTTTGAATCTATGATTTTGTGGTCTATATTCTGCCACTGTACCACTGTACCAAATCATGAAGAACAGTTTAAGTACTGATAAAATATTTATAAGTACAGTTTTTACATCGCAAAAGTTCGTGATTTACATTTCTGCCAGACAATATTTCAGAGTCATTAGATTAGTGTGCTGAATATGCATAGTGCTATCTTTTATAATGTTTTATACTGTTTGAAAAATTACTTTATGGTTATCTAGTGCAAATAGTATAATAATAGTATTTACATATAATAGCTATGAATGTATTTATAATTATCATTTAGAGGTAATTGTAACCTCAAATCACCAAATTCTTAAACTGAAACAAAAATCACTCCTCAATTTATTGCCATCTAATATAAGCATGAGTAATCAGTGATTACTAGATGATATAAAATACTATTCTTAGTATTTGAATTCAGAGCACTCATAACTTCACCAGTCAAACTAGGCTTTGAACCCAAATCAACATAAAATAAGGATTTTAGATACTAAAGATAGTGATTTTATTTGCTTCTGATAGTCACATATTTGACAAGTTTACTTTAGATGGCAGTAAAGTGGAAGTTGCTTATATTATTTAAATGTAAACTATTAAAAATCTAAATTGATACAATTTAACTATTACAATTTGACATTTGTATTGTTCAAAAAATTTTATTCATATGTTTCAGAAATATATGGATTCTGGTTTTTTTAATTAAATGTGTTTAAAAACCCAAAAAATGAACTAGCATTAGCTCTGTAGAATATAAACTCAAACTATAAATTATCTCACAAAAATCGATTACGATGTGAATAATAAATCCATATTTTTTTTTTCTCAATTTAATATATTATTTATATAGTTTTCATATAGTTTCAAGTTTTTTGGCCATTAAATGTATAGGAAATGTAAAAGAGAGAAAGAGAAAGGTTATTTTCAATTTTACATGTATGTGATGCTGATGTATTGAATTTAAAAAGCTATTGCAGTTTCAGTTAATGTGTATGTGAAAATTTATACATATAAATAAATGCACATATATTTATATATTATAAATATGAATTACTTTGTCTTTTATATTTTGTATCATTTTTTTGGTTAAACTAGATTGTGATTATTTTCACAGAAATTCACTATTGTGCTTACACATCTATTACGAGAATTTTTGACAGACAACAGATTTCTTATAAAAAGAAATTTAAAAAAATATTAAGTTGGTCTTAATATCTTTATTTATGAATGTATAAATTTACTGAATATTAAAATTTATACTGCACACATTTTTTTGAAATGCATTTACTATAGATTTTTTTCTACTCTGAGATTCTATTAAAAAATCCATTAACTAATAAAACCTTATTTTTTCTCTTCACGTTTTTTTTTTCAGAACAGTATCTTGATTCCAGTGTTTTTTTAAAATCCTTCTTACCTTTTGATTAAATTTTTGTCCTCTATGCTTATTGTTGCATTATATTTATAAAATCTTTATGTAAATTTTTATTTATAGTCTTTATGTAAATTTATCTTCTTTTTTTTTATGACAACCCTATTTTTTTTAAGAGTCCATGAAACTAGTTTTGTTGTTTATTTATTTAAGTTGACAGTAGTGGATAAAGACCTTTTTTTTTATTCCTTACTTAACATGCATCTCCCCCTTCCCCAATCACCTTCAACAAAATATACAGCCACTCCTTTTTTTTTATTCTTTTGAAAAGTAAAAAATGTAGCAGTTGTTTATCAAATGTTTTATAGTTATTCCACAGTATTTTAATGAAATTAAAAAATAATAATAATAATAATTACTGAGACATTGTGTATTTTAAGAAAGATGACTAATCATTAATAAATAGTATTTCTATTTGTTTTGGAATTTTAAAATGTTGTTTTATTATTATTTTGTTTTGTCCTTTTTGAAAGAAAATGCTTTACTACCTTGTGTGTTGCAGATGGCCGAATTCCTATCTTTTAGAAATTAAATCTTTGTGTGACATCTTTTATTTACTTTTACCTCCTTAAATTAAACAATTTTTACTTCAAAATATTAAAAATATGTTAGTGTAAAACACTTTTTTTCATTCTTCAGTCTTTGTAGTCTTTGTGTCTCCATCTACAAATAATATATATAAACACACACGTTTATTTTTAAGAAGAAAAAATACTACTGAAATTTTTATCTTTAACATGTATGTAATAGTCAAAAATTGAAAACAACCTCTTTTTAAAAATCCACTGAAATAAAGGTTTTCTGCACAGACACAGTGAATTAAAAAAAATATATAGCAGGTCAGAAAATTAGTGGAAAGATTTATGCTCCCCTTCCTTTGATATATCTTTTAACTGAAAAAAAACTAGGTTTACTGATAATAATTGGAATTTTTTTTAGAGTGTCTGAAAGATAGATGTCTGGAAAAATAAATCTTAAGTCTGAACTTCACTCAATCTAGATTCGAATTCCATGTTATGAACTTGGCAGGTAGATAATTAGGATGCTACAAGCCTTCTATATATAAACAAGAAAATATTAGCTTTATTTTGTCCAATTTTTTTGATCACTATTAAAAGTGATATTGAAATTTTTGTCGCGAATTTGTTTATGTATAAACATGTAATAATTAACTACTAAGCTAAAGAGATATGTAAACAATCGTATTAATTCACAACATTCCTGATAGGTGTTCCACACTCCAATAAGCTGTTGACTAGTTGGAAAAATATTATACTAACTTTCGTACTGTATTTATATTTTTGAGAACAATCTCTGGCCATCAATTGAACTAGAAGTTTAAGCATCAGATTTTCCCACTATAACCTTTAGTCTTACTTTTTATTTAGGTACTATGATCATATCTATCTATCAAGAAATATTTATAGTATTGAATTAAAAGGTTTAATACCACACACCACACACTTATATAATTAAAATTACCCTAACTTTAAAAGTGAACTAGACTAGTCAAATAAAATAAAACTTTATAACACAATCATGGGTTTCACTGCTAAAAGCAGTAAAACCAATGGTTATATTATGGAGTTTATTTTCTTGACTAGTCTGTCTGGCTTGCTTTTGAAATTGGGGTAATTTTAATTATTTTATTGACTAGTTTAGCTTTAGGCTTTTAATGCTTGTGTGTGTGTGTATTTGTTTTTAAATATATTCTAGATTTATTAATAATAAGTTACAATCATCTATTTAAATAGAAAATTGAATAATCAATTTTGGTGAGGAGATTTGGGAATTTAAACTGTCTAGCTAAGTTGTTGCAGGTATAGTAAAAAAAAAGTCATTCTATTATGTTTTTCAATGATTGATAACTTGTAAAAACAGTAGGCCTCTTATTCAGAAAATTGGTAATTAATTTCAGTAGTTATATTGACATGATATTAATATAGGCTTCATGTCTGTAACTTGAAAATTTAATAATTTCAGCAATTTTAATAAATGAAAATTATATCCACTCATAAATGTATATGGTATTATTAATTATAAGTTTTTTTTAAAGTAATTTAAAATAAAATGTGTTTTTATTAACAATTATAAAGTGGAAATAATATTATCTTAGAAAATATAATTAAAATTCTTATAAACAGATTGATTAATTAATGAGATAAGAATTTGACTTAATTTAGTCTTGTAATTCCTTTCAAAGATAAAATTTTATAAAGGTTATGATTGGACAAATAAGACATGGACAATAATGAAGTTTAAGATTTATTTACCATCAATAGATCAATGGATTAAAATGACTGATGATGGATCCAATTTTGATGATAAACTAACTCCATGAACTATAAATAGGGGTTATAAATCATTGTAATTTTTGATTTTTATTGCTTAATGCTGAATTGCTTTGATAGAAGTTTATGCTGCTGAATTATTGTGATTCCCTTATAATTATTGAACTTGGTGTTAAAATATTGTGCAGGAGTAGAGAAGCCATCATCTACTTCACTCTGACCAGTTGGCAGAGTGCAGGCTAATTGTCTATAAGAGAAGTGTGGGAAGGAACCATCAAACAGTATAGAAATATTTTAAGGAGTATGGTATTTATTGTGTGCCTAAACTTCAAGTCCCTTCTGCTTTGAGAAGAAATCAGCTGTCAATTAACAAGTAAACAATCATCTGATTTCTTCCCAGTGAATTAGGATTGATTAAAGCCTGCTGCTACCATAGCTATTGTTGAACAAATTAAGTTTGTTAATAGTATACCAATTCATTCAAAGCTTGAACTCTTTGTGATGAAAGGGAATGAGTATGAACTTTAAAAATATATTATTATAAATGTTTAGTACTAACACTATGTATTTCTCTGCATTATACAAAAATTACTTTTATAAATTATTATGATTATTAATTTTGCATGAGCATGAATCTGTATATAAACTACTATTACAAGGGAGGCTGCAGAAAGGAGTTTGCTATTAACTAAAAGGAGACACTTTGATTCCTCTTGGAGACCTTAAAGGAACCAAGCAGGAAAAATTTCTAAATGTCTAATCCATATGTTTTTGTCATTGCAGCTGTTATTACTATGTGATTATTCATATAGTATATGAACATGGATGTGCTGCTCATCAACACACATTAGCCAGCATGGTGAGTTTATTGACTTTTTACCTCTGAGTTTGAGATCAAGAAAGGCCATGGTCTTCTTCTCAGGTTCCTGATAAGGCAGAATTAATGTATGTGTAAATGATAAATATTTTTCCAATAGATATATACAATCATGACAGACAAAAATAAATCATGGCCCTTATTCGCAGATGCCTGTAAAGTCACCAGCAAAGACAACAGTTGGTGGCCAAAAGTGGAGGGTGCTGAGAATCTTCTGATTGTGGACCCAGGCTGTCATTTGATGATGACTTTTATTTAGGTACTTACAACTGCAGATCACTTTCAAGTGAAGGAAGATTGCAAGAATTAGAAGAACTGTCTTATATTAAATGGGACACTGTTGGACTTTGTGAAGTTAGAAGAAAAGGTGAAGAGACAATTGATTTAAAAAGTGGACATGTATTATATTATAAAGGCACAAATATTAGAAATACAAGTGGAGTAGGATTCATTATAAATAAAAAGTGGAAGAACATCATTGTGGAGATTGATGGTGTATCGGACATAGTGGCAAGATTAGTTATACAACTTAATAGCAGATATCAAATGAAAATGATTCAGGTTTATGCCCCAACAAGTTCTTATAGTGATGAAGTAGTAGAAGATTTTTATATGGATGTACAAAAGGCTTTTGATCAGAGTAATCAACATTTTTAAATTGTTATGGGAGACTTTAAAGCTAGAATTGGTAAACAAGTAATAGAAATGAGCATAGACTTGTGGAGTTTACAGAAAAAAAAAACTTTATATTATGAATTTTTTTTTGAGAAAAATGTAGGTTCAGCAGAATTGGATTATATTTTGACTAACAGAAAATATATATTTCAAGATTGTAATGTTCTTAATAAATTAGACACAAGTTAGGGTATGAATGATAACTTACTTGTAAGTTCCATGGGTTTATGCAGAATGTAGATCATTGTCATATACATGTATTTCTTGGGATTTCTTCTGTCGACAATTTCACATTTGGTCCATTTTAAAGCTAGACATGATAGTTTTTTGGAGTGACCTCTTTATCTTGAAAGAAGGTATCCACATATACTCCAGTTTCTACTCCTGCATGATGACTTAGTTTAGCATAGAGTATCCCTGGATAAAGATAATTTCTCTATCCAAGACACTTTAAAAACAACGAGCCAAAAAAACAGGACACTGCTCAAAAGTTATATCTTCTTTTTAAACACTCAACCAGATTTGAGATTTCTCTGTGCATATATTTTTTTTTATCTTTTTTTTTTTTATCATTCAATAATCTTCAACATTACTTTTTTTTTTAGATACAAAGTTGTCTCTCCCCTTTTTTATTAATTCCTTCAGTGCCATTTTTAATTAGCAACTGAAGGACATCACTCTGATACTAATCATTTGCATTTGGAATGTCCTTTTATTTATCTAGATTAACCATCTGAATGCATTTCTATTTTCCCCAATGTTAACTTTAATTAAATAGCTAATATCAAACATAAATAACTTTTATTGTACTATCTAAATGAATTATAAAAAAAAGTATTTATTGAACTATTTCTAATTTTTTTACCTTTTAAATATTACCCTATGCCAACACATTTGTACCTATATATATATATATATATATATATATATATTAATTCTAATGTTTTCACGGATAAAAGATGTCATATTATTATTACTATTTGCGAGATATTCTATGTAGTGAAAAAGTTAAATGCTGAAGTTTCAGTACAATATCAAGTACCTTCCTCAGAGCGTCCTCTTTCTCAAATCATAAGAATGCATTGAGATTTAAAATCATTTTCTTTCTCCTCATATTTAAATTCTATGGTTGAGAAGTTTTAAAATTTATTTTCCTCTTCCAATAGTTTCTCCAAATGTTGTTAATCTTCTTTAACTCACACTTCATTTATGCTCTTGGGCCTTTTAAAAATCTCTATAGCTTTTCTTAGCAATCTCTGGTCGTATTGTTCAATTTTTGCTAAAATATTTGCCTTTCAAAATTGATATCATGATTTGTTGATTTAATATGAGAATAAATAGCTGATGAATTGGATTTTTCTCTCACTGCGAGAATGTGTTCTTTCTTTCTAATATTTATTCTACGATTAGTCTGTCCTATATATGTATGTGGACAAACCCTACATGGAATTTCATACACACCGTGACACTCCAAAGCAATTTTATCTTTAGGAAGAGGAAATATTTCACTAATTTTATAAGTAAGTAAATTGTGTGAATATTATTATTCTTTAAAATGTTACCAATTCTATCAGTTACTCCTTTAATATATGGCAAAATTGTCTTAATTTTTGATGTATCAAAATCTTTTTTCTTTGATATGTATAAGCCTAATAATAATTTTGTAATTAAAACCATTATGAAAAGCATTTTATTAGTAGCAAAGTCCTGGTGAAAATGGCTATCATCAGAAAGTCTCTTTGTTCTATCCAATAATATCTTTGCCACTGAAAATAGTTGTGCAGGATGGTGATGAGAGGAAAAATGCAGATATCCTCCCAGTGTGTTGGTTTTTTCTATATACCATGGGGATGAAGAACGTCATCTTCCTTCTTTCAATCAAAACATCTAAAAAAGGTAATTGATTATTATTTTCTATTTCCATGGTAAATTTAATATTATTGTGAAGAGATTTTAAAAAATTAAAAAAGTCATCAAGAAGCATGCTTACCATGAGGCCAAATAACAAAGGTATCTCAACATATGCAGATAGTAGATGGTTTTAACTGTTAAAAGTCAAAATTTTATTTTCAAGTCCTCCATAAAAATAGAAGCTAATGCTGGAGAAGTTGATGAACCCATACTAGACCTGATGTTTGTTTATACATCTGCCCATCAAAAACAAAACATGTATTGATAAGCAGTGTTCAATCAAAACCACAGCAAAATTGAGGCAACTGAATATTTTTTAAAACTTGAATTGCTTCATTTACAAGTAACTAGTAAAAAGTGAAACAATCTCAAACTTACCAAAATATCATTTTAGTCAATTTAATATTCTGGGATACTCAAGAAAATGATTAGCATCTTTAACATATGATATTATCGTTGTTAAATGCGGCTGTAAACAAAGAAGTAAAAAAAACGAGCTAGTGTCTGTGCAGGTGAACTAATTGCACGTGGTTAGTAATCGGCCTCAATGGATATCTGGTTTGTGAACTTTTATGGTACTCCATATAATTTTGGATAAAGAAGATTTTTTCCTTGGAGTAAGCTGTATCTTTGTTTCTAAATCTAGATCAGTAGAATAAGCCCATTAATGCTTTCGTTTTCTTTTTAAAGATAAGTCACCAGGATCTCTATAAATTTTTTATAAGTATGTCATTTTATTAAATCATGTATTTTTTAAATAATCAGCCTTATTTAAAATTACTGTAGTACACCACTATCTGCCGGAAGAATAGTGTGGAGGTCATTTTTAGTAAAGCAAACAAAGCTCATTTTTTTATTAATTGATAAATTAGTTTTAGGTGGTTTTGCCTTATTCAAAATATGCGTATATTTTTCCCCCCATTATATTTGCATTTAAAACCTTTCAAGGTATTTTTGATAGACTACTTTCCACCTGAAAATAAAATTTATCCTCAAAAGGTAATTTTGTTGGTGTTATTGTAAAATTAAAACTTTTCGATTAAACTTTTTATTCAAAGTCTGATAATTTTCTATCAGATAAATTAACTACAGCGTGCACACTTCCTCGTTCAGACAAAGATTAAGATTAGCATTTCCTGTTTCTTTGCAAGTAGTTTGTTAACTTATTCATTTGTCTTCTAAATTTAAAATCACCCTCTTTAGTTACTCTAAAATAAATGATTTTATCACAAATTGACTTCATAATGTTGGATGAAAAGTATTACTTGATCAAGACTTGAGTTGTTAATGTTATTTTTTATCTAAAAGAGTGCTAATTTTTTATGTATTTCTAATACAATGAAGTTAAAATATCAAACAACTTGCTCTGAGGAAGGTATTTGATATTATACTGCGAACGTCAGCATTTAGCTTTTTTCACTACGACGAACTATCCTATAACTAGTAATAATGATAAGTATACACTTTCGTACGGTGAAGACATCAGTATGGAGTTTATTCATCTTTATGAGAAAGATTGGTTTATAGAAGATGGAGGTGTTTAGCGAAAGAATATGCGTAACGAAGAAAATTAAAGCCGTTTGATGATCTTCAATTTTTACTCAACTGTAAAAGAAATGGACTTTATATCCTAGCTGTTTGTCAAATTTTCTTTCCAACTCCTACAAAGAAAATTGATTTAGTTTTGAATGAAGGCAAGTTTTGATGTTTTGCTTTTTATTTCTAATAAAAAAAAAAGTTAGACTTTTTCTGATAGAAAATTGTTACTATTCCGACTTTATTGAAGTCATACTTTTCATCCAACATTATGGATAATTTGGGATAAAATCATTTAGGTTTAGAGTATCAAAGAAGGTGATTTTCAATTTTCAAGGCAAATGAATCAATTTAACAAACTACTTACAATGAAACATGAAATGCTATCTTTCGTCTTTGTCTGAATGAGGAAGTGTGCACGTTGTATAAAAATTTATCTGATAGAAAATTATCAGACTTTGAACTAAAAGTTTTAAATAAAGGTTTGGTTAAATTTTTCATAACACCAACAAAATTACCTTTTGAGGATATTATGTTGGTCAGAAGTGGAAAGTAGTCTATCAAAGAAATACTTTGCGGGGATTGCAGATATAGTGAGGGAAAAATATATCATATTTTAAGATAAGGCAAAACCACTTATTACTAGTTTATCAATTAATGAAAGAAGAGCTTTGTTGCTTTAGAAAATGATAAATCTATTACTATTCTTCCAGCAGATAAAAGTAATACTACAGTAATTTTAAATAAGGAACATTATTTTAAAAAAAATACACGATCGATTAAATGATAATATTTTGTAAAAAAATTCATAGAGTTTTTATGTATTTATCTTTAAAAGAAAACTTGAAAGCATTGAATTTCTCTACTGATCCAGATTTAGAAACAAAGTTACAGCTCGATTTCGAGGGAAGATATCTTCTTTTATCCAAAATTAAACTGGTTTACCAAAAGTTCACAAGCCAGATATTCCATTGAGCTTACCGATTGTGGGTGCAGTGGTTCACCTACACAGACACCAGCTCGTTTTTGACTTTTTTTACAGGCGCATTCTAACAACAATGTCATGATATGTTAAACTGATGCAATCATTTTCTTGAGCTTATCCAGGGATATTAAATTGACAAGAATGATATTTTGGTAATGTTTTGACATTGTTGTTCACTTTTTCTTTGTGTACCTGCAAATGAAGCGATTCAAGTTTTAAAAATATTCAGTTGCCTAATTTTGCTGTGGTTTTGATTGAACACTTTTTATCGATATCCACACATTTTGCTTTTTGATGTGGCAGATGTATATACAAACATCAGGTCTAGCTATGGATTCTGTCCATTTCTCCAGCATTAGCTCTCTATTTTTATGGAGGATTTGGAAAATAAGTACTGTGACTTGAGCAGTTAAAATAACCATTTATATGGCTGAGATATGTTGATGATACCTTTGCGCATTTCACTCATCGTAAGCATCTCCTGATGACTTCTCTAAATTTCTAAACTCTCTTCACAATAATATTAAATTTACTCTTGAAATAGAGATAATCATCAATTCCCTTTTTCAGATGTTTAGATTGGGAATAAGGGAAGGATGGTTCTTGTATCCCATGGTATATATAAAGAACCATGACACACTGGGAGATATCTGGATTTTTCACGCGCATCACCATCCTGCACAACTATTTATAGTGGCAAAGGCATTATTGGATAGAACAAAGAGACTTTCTGATGATAGCCATTTTCACTTGAAGACCTTTTGCTACTAATAAGATGGCTTCTTTTCATAATGGTTTTAATTACAAAATTATTGACAGGGCTGAAAGGATATCGAAGAAGAAGAAAGATTTCGATACATCAAAAATTAAGGGAATTTTGCCATATATTAAAGGAGTAACGACAGAATTGGTAACATTTTAAAGAATAATAGTGTTCACACAATTTACACTACTTATGAAAAAAATTAGTGAATCTTATTTCCTCTTCCTAAAGATAAAATTGCTTTGGAGTGATATGGTGTGTATCAAATTCCATGTAGGGTCTGTCCAAATACATATATAGGACAGACGATCGTAGAATAAATATTGAGACAAGTATTAGATCACATTCTGGAAGTGAGTGAAAAATCCAATTCAGTCAGCTATTTATTCTCATATTAACCTAATAAATCATGATATCAATTTTGAAAAAATTTAAATATTTTATGCGAAAATTGAACAATTTGACCAGAGATTTGTGTCTCCGATAAGCTATAGAGATTTTTGAAAGGCCCAAGAGCTATAAATGAAAGGTGTGAGTTAAAGAAGGTTAATTAACATTTGGAAAGAAAACCATTGGAAGAGAAGCCAATTTTGAACTACTCAACTAATAGAATTTAAATATGAGGAGAAAGCAAACGATTTTCAATCTCACATGCATTCTTATGATTTGAGAAAGAGGACGCTCTGAAAGGAAGGGACGCGATATTTTTACTGAAACATGGCTAGCGTTGTAGCTTTTTCACTACAAGCGCGAATATCTCACTAAATAGTAATAATAATATGACACACACACGCGCACTCACACCCATATATATATATATTATATATATATATGTATCTATATACTGATACAATTCCTGGCAACCAGGACGAATGAGAATAAAAATAGGGTTTGTAACCTATTTTACTCCTCAAATGAAGTCTTAACTTGGTATTCTGTGTTGTTTTTTTACTGCTATAAACATCATTCGGTATATTTCAGTAGACCATTCCACAAGTGGTAGGTGGTTTCTAAGCTCTCATTTCAGGGACTATTATGGCAACAATGATTAATGTTTTCCTCAATCACCTGAATTATCTACAGTCCCAGCGTCAAGTCTAATGATAAGAATCCCAAATCTGACCACATTCGTGGAACATTGCTAACCTGTTTTCAGATTCATTGACTTACCGTGACTTGGTCCATCTTCCTTTTCCTAGGACCCTGCTACTAGTATAATGATTGGCATTTAAGGATTGTTTTATGCTTACTTACCGAGGTGTCAGGAGTAATGATCATCTCCCCTCTGCAGTTAGTTGACTACCTGATCACCCCTGTGACTTAAAGTCTACATCAGCTTTGCAATCATTTTTTTCTATAGACATGTGTTATAATTTTTTTTATAGTTGTATAATTCAGTTGAAAGTTTATTTATTTTATTTAAGGTAATTAACTTGTATTTATTCTCCGGCTATGAGTTTTGATTTCCACATTTTAGGCTGCTATTGTAAATGTTTTTTACACATTATGACTTATCTCAGATCATGGTTATATCATGTCAATGTTATATATTGAGAATCCATTGTACCATTTTTTGGGAGAGATTAAGTCGTAACTTACACCCATAAAGTTCTAGTTAATCGACTTCTCAAAAAATTCTTTCAGTGTGACGCTGACTTCAGATCATTTCAAGAACATAGTTATATTTCTTGATCTAACTGATCTATTATTTATTACAATTCAAATTGTTGGTGGAGTTTGTTTTAATTTGTTTAAGAGAGTTTTTTTCAGGATCTATATACCCACTAATTCTCATTGCATTGCGTTACTAATTTTAAACAAATAACTAAAAAATTGGGATTTTAGTTTCTCGATACTTAATTGATCTTTACTATAAGTTTTCCTAGGCTTAACTATTCAACAAGCATATTGGCAAAGGTAATTTATACATTTCTCACATAATTATTTACGACGACAAATGTAATAAAACTAAAACAAAGAATGCACAATGAAAGAGTTTTATTATTAATAAATATTTTTTATTAAATGAATTAAAATAATTAATGATAAATACTAATTTATTAATAAAAGCATAGAAGACACATGTTTATGCCCATCCAGTGTTCCTATTAAAATAATTAAACTGTTAATATTTCACTTCTTTTAAGTTTTGTGTCAGAAGATATCCATGGATCATATCTGTTTATTGTTATTTGGAATTCCATAGTTAATGTCTACAGTTACATTTAGTTTGCTCATCATATTGAATTAGACTTTAATTTAGGTTATGAATAATAAGTTGGTGGTAAGTTCTGCAGGTTTATGTAGACCATAGAACATTGTAGCATATTATTGCTATTTCTTGGGATTTCTTCTGTCAACATTTTCATGTTCTCTGGTAAATTTTTGGAGTGACCTCTTTATGTTGATTAAAGGTGTCCATATATGCTCCTGTTTTACCCTCTGAGTGTCTAAAGATTAAGTTTAGATCTCATGCTCAAAGAATTATTTCTTTCTTTATACCCTTGATCAGCCTATTTGGGTTTTCTGCTGCACGTGCTATGTTTGTTCTATTTTAAGTTCATTATCACTCGATAATCTTCTATATTTCTTTTTTCTTTTGAGATACAAAGTCCTCTGTTTTTTTATAAATCTTTAAGGTGTTATCTTTACTTAGTGCTAGAATGATATTCCTCTGATAGAAATCATTTTCATTTTGAATGTCTTTTTATTTATATGGATAATTCATCTGCATGCATTTTTATTTCCTCAATTTTAATTCTTAACTAAATATATAATATCAAATAACAACTTTTATTTATATATATGTATATATCCAAAAAATGAATTACATAAAAATTAAATAGTATTTATTGAACTATTTCTATTTTTGTTTAGCTTTTAAATATTGCCCTATGCCAACTTAGCACTTGTGGCATCATATGTATAATATATATATATATATATATATATATATATATATATATATATATATATATATATATATATACACACACACACGCAAATAATACAATATTATCCAAATATCAACTACACAAAACAATTGTAAATGTTTAAATTGTTAACATTTTTAACATATATACAAAAAAATTGCAAATAAATTATAATATCAAGCAATAATATGTAATAATAATAACATATATATATATATATTTATATATATAAATATATATATATATATATATATATATGTGTATATATATATATATATATTTATATATATATATATATATATATTAGTTTTAAATTATAAATATATATGAAAATATTAGGCAATTTTAAATTTAAAATATTTTTTGTAATATCCAGATAAGAAGAAGAGACAACTGGTAAAAGTGTAAAAGCGAATGGAATGAATTGATTTTTATTTAGATATTTAAAATTCAACTAGTACTTTTTAGATGTTTTTATAAAATATTGCATATATACAATAAATTAAACAAGCTAAATTTAATTAATTCTAGGTTCTTTTAATTTATATGGTTCTCATAAATTAAATAAAAGTTATACAAAGAACGTTTTATATTTCCTTTCTATTTTATAATAACTATATAAAGAAAATTTTAGTCATTATGCAAGAATAACGTATAATTACAAATATTTCATAACCTTAATAATTTGTTGTGCACTCCCCAATGTTATGTTAGAGTGATCTTTGTGGCAGATTTTGGAGGTTGTGCTATTATATCTTGCTTCTACTTATTTCATCCTGTATAATTTGCAATACAGTGTTTGAGCAGTGGAATTGTGGAACTCAATATCTCTTGGTTATGTCTTTTATTACTTCTGAGCAGCAAATTCTTTGATTATTTGATTACTGATATGGCAATTGTGGCTTATACTGTTGATTTTCTAAAAAAATGTTGCGATTATTCAATGATAGAATGCAGGTATTATATATGCATTGGTCTACAGATCTATAAGTCAAATTGTTCTTAACAATGACCCTCTCAAAAAAAATGTTTGAATGATGTCTAAAAATAATATGGTCCTATTATTATTATTTGTATTGAAATATTCAGTTTTTTTTAGTATACAGCTAAAACTATCAATATCAATATCTTTTTAACTTTGACGTTAACGCTAACAAGGCGAAAATTTGAAGATTTATAAGAAGTTGATGAAATATAGACAGTATTCACCATAGAAAAGTATGAAATGTTTTCATTCGGATCTACAAAAGAAATTGTTAGTATTTTAATAGAAAATAAAGTCTTCATTTAACTCGATATAATTTCGATTAGAACTTAGTTTCAACTACAAACATAATGTAAGATTATTTTCATAAGATTAAACTTGTAGTTGATCAAAGAATTACTAATTTTACAATAAAATGAGAAAAATAATTTTTCAGTTTCAAAGCTTTTAAAAAAATCAATCAATATACCTATAGCAATATATAAAAGTTGTTAATTTATACACATATAAAATACTAAAAATTTTGGGAAAATATCATTATCTGTTATTTGAATTTAAGATTAATAAATCGAAAAAGAAATACGTATTATAATAATAATAATAATAATAATATTAATAATAATATTAATAATAATAATAATAAAATGATGATAATGATGATGATGATGATGATGATGAGAATAATATAATTATTCATTTTCTAAACAAAGAAGTTGTAAGACTGAATGCACTTTAGATTTAAAGGCAAATTTCGTATGAAAGAGAGAAAACAGCAAGATATTTAATAGACATTTTCATTTAAAGTTAATGTAAAGAAGAAGGAAGAAAATAAATGTTAACTTTGTTTTGTTTTTTTTGATTCCTAAATTTGCAGAACCTTTTATATAATTTTGTGGATCATTTAATCCACATTTTATAAATTATGTTTTTATTTATATTGTAGTCAAATAAAAATATTTAGAACATCATTATATTTTTATTAATTTATTATATAAATAGGCCAATAATGTTAATACTTTGCGTGATTTATTATTTAACAGATTTTTTAAAAAATTTTAATATCTTTTGCAGCTTTGTATTTTTCAACAAATATCTCATTTTTTTGTTGATAATCATTTAATGGAAAGCTTTTAGCGATTAATAAAGAGCGAAAAATATAAGTTATATTATAAAATATGAAGAACATTGTAATATTATTAATGGAAAATTGAAAGCCAATATTAGGTTGGAGATGAACATGTAGCATTAAAACACAAAAGAAGGTAAAAAATGTATCTAGATATTTCACAATGGAAAACATCAGGGTTTATCAATCATTTTTTTAAATCATTTAAAATTATTACAAAGATTATATCCAAGTCAAATCATTGAATTTCTAAAGTTTTCCGAAAATAGAAAATAAAATCAACAGAATGGGAAAACAAATTTGAAACATTAAAGATCTTCATCTTCAATCCTTCAATGGTCTTACTATTGGTAAAATTTATATATA
>JAQFVV010014271.1:0-43106 GCA_028023455.1 Epiperipatus broadwayi
ACATTATTATTTGAATATCTATTTTATTTCACTAATCATTAATCTATAAAATACTATTTATGTATATGCTATTTATTATAATTCAATTTCACAGAAAAATTAAAGCAAAACTTTGTAGTTTTCAATAAAAGGTGACCAAGTTTGATTTTATAGACTACAAACTCAATGTTAATAACTTTAAACTAAAACTTTAAGGCATATACAATGATATAAATGCTGAAGTTTCTAGCCATGATAACTGATCAATAGTGACCTTTAAAATAGCAGACACAGTAATTCTCTCTATTACTTTATACAGATAATGCTAGAGCCAGTGTAAATGGGCCTGCTCAGCATGCACCACTAAAAACGAGGTGCCAGGTGTTATTGGTCATGAGGCTTCATATAATAAATATGATGTAGCAAGAACTACATGGAAGAGAATGGCATTAGCAGAGTTAACTTATGGTAATGATGCAGTATGTGTTAGTAAGTGCTGTTAGCTTACTTAGAAAAAGTATCAAGAGAAGTAGGAAGACATGCATTAGATGCAGATTTATGGATGGCAAAGGAGGCAATTCAAGGAGAAATTGGATAGCCAAGTTTTCACATGAGAAATGCAAAAGGCAAAAGGGAAATGTTTGAAAGATTGCCATTTATGAATAAAGACTTTATGTCAGTATTCTTGTACAAAAGTTGGGATGATTGTGTTAGGATGATTGTTTAATATTTCAGTGGCAAAGAATGGGATAGAATAGATGCATTAATACAAAATAGGGAGCTGGAGAAAGCCTAAATATATGTAGAAATAAACAGAATATTGGGTGTGAGTTAATTTATGGTAGTAGCAAGGAAAGTAGTCTACTGTGTAAGGCTCCAACAGGATCATTAGCAATAAGGAATTATACACATAAATGGAGAAATGTGGGTGATTTAGTCTGCAAGTTGTATAATGGAGGCATAGAAAATATTAGGCATTTGTTAATTGAATGTAAATACTTGCAAGTAGAAATGGCATAAATAACGAAGTTGTGGGAAAATAATATAAACGAAGTGATTATATAGAAAGTGGGTTCTTGGTTTTTATGCTGGTTTTGAAAAAAGATAAGGGGGATTTAGATATAAAGGCCATGGAGTTGACAAAGATTATGTTGTGGAAATGGGATGGAGCAGGATAGAGAAGAATATGGAAAAAAAACATAGGGCAGGGAATGGAAAGGGAAGGTAAAATGGCTAACAGGTTTCTTCGGGTATAGTGGTTGAGGGATTCCTGACTTTTATAAAGATGTAGCCACATCACATAACAATACGTATAAATATTTATGAGCTTCATTTTAGATCTCTGTAAGTGTAAAAATTATGAACTGTGGTTTTACAGAAAAATTATACTCAATGTATAAGCAAAGTTGGACGTAAAAGAATAGCTATGTTCAGTAATAGTTGAGCTTTAGTCAGAGATATCTCTATAGATAATATTAAGTGAGTAAGAAAACTGAGTAGATTTTACTATAGTAGTGGCAGGTTTGTGCTTGTCAATGAGCACACTTGTGCACCGTGGGCAATTAATTTATTATATTGTAGTACACAGATCTGTGCATTCATTAAGAAGGATAAAACAAAATAAGCTGGCATTTTAAAACGATTAAAAAAAAAAAAAAAAGGTAATTGTTAAATTATTTTATTATGCATTAAACAAAAATTGGAAATTTTATATTCAAATTACAAATAAACTGTTGGTGCTATCTGTTTCCATAACTGATAGAATTTAGAAAGTTTTCAAGGTAAAATGTTTATTAAAAAAATAATTAAATAATTTTTAGTTTAATTATAAAACATGGAAAAACTAAAAAAAATTATCCAGTTCACAAAATTACAAACATAAATCTGCAAAAGAAGTACTCATTAAAAAGCACAGTAGGATGCTTCATATATTCTTTTGACATAACAATGAGGCACTGCAAAAGTCACAATTACAAAAAATGAAAACAGGCTTGTAAATCATGCAAATGCCACTGCTCACGGTTTTAAAAAAAAATGTTTCCATATGATTATGACACAAGAATTAAGCTAAATTAATTTGTTTTGGGAAAGGGGGGGGGACTAAGTTTTGACTTTGCAGGTGGACAATGACCAGTCTAGCATGGCATTGGATAGTGCTATCATCTAGTGTCTATTGATTACCCAAATTGGTTTTGGATTATTAACACTAAACTGAAAAAATCATGTGATGCTTTAAAAATGTTAATTTATTATGTAAATGAATTTTTTTATTAGATAAGGTTACAAAAAAATAAAAAATAATATCTATTCAAATAATTTAAGCAAATTATTACATTAAAGCAATAAAAAGTCAACTATTATCAGTAAATTTGGTGCCAATTTAATCTGTGCTAATGGCTATTTTGAAATCTAAAGACCAGCCAAAACCACCGCTGACACGTCCAACAGATAAATGACATAAATATTGAATAAAAGGACTTTAAATTCATATTTTAGAAATTATAAGCCAGTAAAAATAATATGCTTTATTTCATATGGGTATATAGTATAATCTTTTAGTATTTGGAAATAGTAAGTTTGGGTTAATTGACTTCTGCATCTTTTAAATGATCCTTCGGATCGGCCAAACCATTCTTCCCTCTCCCTGTATATTCAAATGCTTTGCACTGTATTTCAAATATTTTATGAAGGTAAAACCCTAATAAAATAAATCATTATTTTTACTAGCTTATAATTTCTAAAATATGAATTTAAAGTACTTTTATTCAATATTTATATCATTTATCAGTTGGATGTGTCAGCGGTGATTTTTAGATTTCAAAATGGCTGTGAGCACAAACTAAAATCAGGACCCTAAATTTATATGTATTTTTTAAAAAAAATTTGGAAATCAAAAATTTACGAGTTCAAATTAGCCTCTGAACAAATTAAGTGTTAAATTTTATTTTGGATCATTCAATAATTTTGTGATAAAGATATATATATTCACACACAAGTCTGCATATATATATAATTTTTATCATTTTCATGCATAATTTCACTTGATCTAATTAGTGTGTGTGTTTGCATATATACAATTAGTAATAATGTATTTAATTTTACATTTACTATATTTGCCGAATTGTATGAGGTTGTAAACAAGATAGAAATTGTCTTTAAATAGTATGTGTTTAATATTGTGAAGGTGGTTTGAATGTAATATTCAATTATGCTTGGGTGTATTATAAAATTTGCATTGCAAAAATAAATAAATTAATTGCAAAATATCTAGTAATATAAAAACTCATTTGCTATTCTAGCATGGTTGCAGATATTTAGGTCTTTAACACATGAGAAAGAATGGTTACATTTCATACAATTATGCATAATATAAGAAATGGGTATATTTTTATATTGAATATCATTTACCAATATTTAAATCATACATGAAAAAGAGGATTGAGATTTTCTCCAATAATTTTAAATAATCGTTTGGCACACACATATATATATATATTCTGCCCTTGTCATCGTGTGTAGCTCCACTACACATTAGGCCAATCACGTTGAGGGCCATAATCTAACCGCCCAGTTCCCACATCTCCACTTCCCCCAAAATAAATATAATATAGTGAAAATCACCTAACCAGGTTCTAGCTCTAATAATTAATGAAATATTCAATTAAATGATTTACTAGCTCAAGTTTCTTAAAATTAACTTAGGTTCTGTTTTAAACTAACTCAAATAAATATTCAGGAATTCATGAGACTAGAAGTGGAAATACGGGTGACAAGGTAGATTACATTGAGACAATATCCCACAGGATACCACCTCAATGGCATAAGAACACTATCCTCTTATACTACTATTACACATAATAACTACATAGTATTCTTATGACTTCTGCAACTCCTAATCACTAAGACTCATTTAACAATTAAAGTATTAATCTTTTATCTCTAATAATAATAATAGTAATCATCTAGCTCAAATGAAATAATCTCAGGTTCTTAAATTTATTCGTATGTTAATAACATATGGTAGCAAAATATGATAAGGGATTTTATGTCATAATCTACTACTCTGAAATTAGATTAATAATAAAACAATAATAATCACAATCTTCATTGCTTAATCCAACTAGTACAGCTTTTCTTTCATCGCAAATTTATAACCGTAATAAATTAGTTAATAATCTAATATCCCCTTTTTTATCTTTAAGTAATAAAATAAATTAATAAGTGGCAGTGTTTAGATAATCTGATAAATAAAGCAAGTGGCAACTAATAGCATATAATTTAGCAAAATATTATGATAATGGATTGATGACCAGTAACGCAATGCAATTTTATAATTATTTAATTACAAGAACATCAATAAATATTTAAGATTAAACATGCTTCTCTATTTATCTTTTGTGCAAACAATCATATACTTAGTTTAATGGTTGTGAAAATACCCTGTGAATTCATGCAATGATGTAGAGAAAACAAAACTCAGACACAAGTTTTAATAAACAAATTTTAAAATTTTATTAACATCAATAAAAAATAAATAAAACAAACAAATCCATCTACATCTATTTACAAGGGATATCCTCATTTTTCTTTACACTACAATAGCTGAATTATACACATTTATATTTCTTTTATCGTTAATTAAACTTATTATGCCTTTTAAAAGTTATTTATTTATTTCTCATTAGGTTTATCATATCACTTATTTTAACTATTTTATGGGTAACACCATTCTTTACCTTTTAATATTAAAGTTACTGTATTATAAATTATCTATGTGGATAAACATCATTTATAACATCATAATTTTACAATCAATATGGTTTTTAAAAGAAAATTACATTTTCTTGTAACTTTATATAAGTCACTCCGCATATTATTCAAATATTATTATTACTTTTAACGTTTGTTCTCCAATGCTCGTAAACTATAATACGTTTATTCCATAAGCCATACTCATGTATAATACTATAACATGGGTTTAATTATCACCTGTTACAGTTTCACATATACTATAATTATCGAATGTTATTGTATTTTTTAAATATGCAATACTTATATTTTTTAAAATATAATTAACAATAAGAAAACGTGAAATTATATTTAATATTTTTGTATATTTCTATTTGGATATACTTTTATAAAATTATAGTTCATTTCTTAAAAAGAATTAAAATAATTCTCTAACTCCTTCCCTTCTTAGGATATCTGCATCTTTCTTTCAATAATCATAATCTACTCTTCGTTAATACTTAACTATTCTTATTCCAAATAATAGCATGACATACATTCTAAAATATCTATTGTTTCCCTTTTAATAGACTTATCATATAACGATGTAGTTGCAAGAAATACAGATAAAGATAGCGAAAGATGTATAGGATATCGGGAAGATAGATAGATAACTTATCCGCAATATACTTCAAAAATGTATGGAACAGTGTGAATAGGTCCGACATTCATTGTCTAATAACCTTGGCGATAAGCATGATGTGGCAGCTATTTACTCAGCTTTACCAAACATCTAGTACGACTCACAAGAAATATATAAAATACCACTGTCCAAGACAACATGTGTACCAGTCGTAGGGCTTTGTTAACTATGCTGATTAACATCTAAAACTACCTATTATTTCATTCCCTGTAGCATCCTAGTTTTTAATACATCCTCTTGGTTTCCGAATCACCACGTACTACCAAGTCACTACCCAAACTATCTCTCGAGATTTTTACTGTATCCAACATCGATAAAATACTAACTACTTTTTTTAAAAACAATAAACAAAATTCGCTAATATAAAAACATTTCCCTATTCCATAAGAACAATTTGTCTTGCTTTATTACACTGTAGGTTCAACATCTACGTTTTGTTAAAATAACATTTAAATATCCCAATCGGAAAATTAACAGAAAATATCACATAACCATCGGTTATATTGAACTATATTAATAACACATAAAATGATTATCGTATGCATATTTTTAAAAATCTAATCACATCTCAAAGTGTTTTAGAGTGTTGTTTTCAAAAATGCGTTTTACAACAATAATAACAATAAAACTTTTGCGCTACATTCATTCGATTCTCAGCTGATCTAAATAAATAAAACATACATTATATATCATTAATAATTATAAATGTTACCAAAAACAATCTTTATCTTCCTATCAGAGTTCGTAGTAGGTTTCTTTCTCTTCGAGCATCGCAAATATACAAATTTCCACATACATACAATTTTATTTTAAAATTCAAAATCAAAACATATTATTTCATATAATGTTATATCACGAATTAATGTATTTTGTTTTCCCTATCGCTATCTAAAACTTAATGTTTAACTTAGATTAGTAAAGAAAATAATTCAAACCATAATCACATATTTTTCTGACGGTAAATCTTGGTTAGTCCCATAATATTTATTATTTCTTCTTTTGTCCGAATGTTCTCCTTTCTGCTTATTAAAGTTTTAAATAAATTAGTTCATTTAATAAACTGTTTAGACGATCTTTAGTTTTAGTGTTTAATCCAAAATTATTAGAAAACATTTTATTTAGTTATCCCACGAAGCTTTTTAATGTTCTGGCGAATATTACCTCGGCGCGTTGATGCATCTTTATTTCTAGTTAAACTACAATTATTTAATAATTACGGTACCAATTGCGTTTTCCATGGATCCAATATTTTATATTTCTCTTCTGTAAAATTTTTTTTTTTCTTTAGGCAAGTGTTTTCCTTGGTAAACTTCACTTTCATTCATTATTATTTTATATACACTACTTTCGATCTTTAACTATTTTCTAGAGTATTTTCTCAAGTCATCTTAAAGAAAGCAATTCAAACTATTTCAATATTAAAATTCCTTTTGTCCATTTATTCTTATACGAATAATACTTATTTTTATTTTCCATTATCTTCATTAACTCTGCGCACAATGTCCTTTCATTGATTTTATACGCACGAAAGCAGCTTTCATAGTGATACGCTATATAAACTATATCAACGAATAATATTAACATATTTGGAACATTATAAAATTTACAACTTGGTTTTAAGAATCTATCCATTTTCTATTGAAAACTCCGATTATATTTCGATAGAATCCACTGGCAGGTTACTGTAAAGTTAGTGAAACATTACTATGAAAAACTTTTTTTTAAAACATTTTATTCTAAGATTCTCTTCGGATGATTTTTAAATTGTCAGTTGGTTTCTTTCAAAGATATTATTAAAATTATAATAAAATTGACTAATAAATTGAAAAAAAAAAATTTAGAGAGCTTAAAATTTTACCTCTGCTCTGGAGTCAACACATTTTTGTTCTCCCCCGTTTATACAATTAGTTGGCGCGATTTTGGTTGTCTGCCAAGATCTATTTTTTATTGGTCAATCCCTACTTGGATTTATAAACAATTTCTAAAGTTTTAAAATCATGACGTAATAGACTTAAATGTTAACTCATTATTATTTTTAAATCAATTATTATCTATTACAATTTAACTACCTTTAAAACAATTTTGAAACAATAATTAATAAAGGTGTATACTACTTATTTTTATTATGATGTGTGACAATTCCATCCACTTCTATAATATACTATTTAAATATTTTAATTATTAGTATTAATTTAAACCGGTGCTTATACATAGAATATTTCAGACAGTCACGTAGTCATTTCCGGTGTTTAGTCTAATTTTATCTGTCTTAATAAATTTGCTACTTATATTATATAAAATAATTATATAAAATTTTGAAAAACAATTTAGAAAAATATAGAATTAGATACAATTCTCACCATCACAATACTTATTATTAAATATATCATATTAATCTTTTACTGCTTAATATAATCTATAATTTTAAATACTATATAATATTAATTTTAAAATTTTTTAGTACTTGACCATTTATAACCATCATTGACCTATAGAAAAGGGCACAATATATATATATATACATGTGTGTGTGCGTAAAAATACCTTCAATAAAGCAAAACCACTCAAACTTTTACTAACGGTTAGATATTGTATTCTTTCTTTCTGATGAAAACCAGTCCGCTGATTGAAATATTAAAGTACTTTCATATTTAAGTAATTTTGTTTGAATTTTATTTTTTGTATATATTTCCTTTAGTTAGTCTTTATATATTTTTTTAATAACTTTTAGATAGTAAGATAAGAGATATACCTCTCCTTACCTGTTCACATTTGAAGGGTTTTTAGAGAGTCCTTTGTTTTACAATAGATTATTTTAAAAACTTTTAACTATACTCACAGTTAAAACTGTTTAACATAAACACATAACTATAATAGTTAATTTTTAGACTGCAGAACCTCATATAAGTTATAAAGGTAGGATTTGTGACTCCAGAAAAAAGAGAAAAGGAACTTAAATATAGAAAGATATTGTAAGTTAAAAGCAATGAAAAAAAGATTGCTGAAAGATAAAAATAAAATGTGAATAATAATGCAGGAAAGGTCTGATGGATTTAAATACCGAAAAGGCTAGTATTGTTTAATTAGAGCAGAAATCTATTTAAAACTAATTAAACAAAAGAGTAAAGAGGAAGGGTTAGTATAATCAATATTTGAAAGCCTAATTGCAGGTGAAAGGAATGTATGCAGACACAATTAAAAGCTTGATGTTAATTGGAGAAAAGATGCATTGCTTGGGGGAGGGGGTAGCCTAACGTCAATAGCTAGTAACTTTTATAATAATTAATACTGGATATTAAACAGCGAAATGTATAAATGGTATGTGCTGAAAAGAGCGAGCTTTTTCTTATCTTTCATGTTATGGTACTACCTGCTGTTGCATTGTGAGACATTAGAAGAAAGGACCCAGAGAAAAAGCTGTTAAAAAAGTTGTAGCAATTTTTCTGCCATGAGGGATGTCATCCCAGAGACCTAGTCTCTGTAGGTACAAATAGCTGATAGGGAACCTAAACTGACTGCACATGGTGTTATTTTTATTTGTGTATGCCTCATAAGGCTTCATGAGAACTGTGCAGGGTCGGACTGTGAGTATAAACAATTTTTTAGTTATTTACTCAGGTCTAAAAATAGTTAAGACAATTGTTAGTTTTTAACTGTGGGAAGTATTAGCAGTTGTTGGGAAATAGTCCTTCAATTCAAAGGCTGATTTGATCTCATTAGTAAATGCAGAATTTTAGGAAGGAATAAAAGAGCATGGATATTGGCAAGTTAGTCAGTTGTTGGTAGTCTTCATAATTAGAGAAGTCACAACCAAGTCTGCCAAAGTATAAGCTGGCACAGTTTACAAGTGCCTGCAAACCAGGAACAGTGAGCAAAGCAGGTGTGGTTGTAAAATTGTATGTAATGTGTTATGTATGCTAATGTAAATAAATATATTGTCATCTTTATTTTGATGATTTCTTTTAAAACTTATATTCTATGATTTTTGTTATTTTTGCTGGCATTCAGCCTTGTTATTGAATACACAACATATATCAACATACCCGACTGACTTTATTGCTTTCAGTACTCATTCCACACTGATTGGAGTTGGCACTATTTTCCAATTCAGGGTTAATCTGGATATACAGAACCACCAAAAGAACAAAAATACTAGCTAATCTCAGGATTACAGTTCTTAAAAGAAAAAAAAAAATCATTAGATATACATAGAATTTAAAAAATAATAAATATACGTTATGAATATACTATTACATATGCAGAAGAATTTTTGCATAGATCAAAAGATGTAATCACATACCTTGCTAAAGTTATATTGATTTCAAAAGCTGGGGAGTAATTTTCAGCACTAACAATTTTTTGAAATACAATTGGCACACAGAGATTGAGCAAAACTATGATGATAGATGGAAGATATTTCATGAGATTTTTTAAGATGGTCACTTCATCTGGATACTTTGCAATGTACTGAAACAAAAAAGAAAATGAGGTTATGAGTAAAGTATGTTTTTTACAACAACAACAAAAATATGTTTGTGTGAATACTAAATAAATAGTTGAATGTCTTTATTGCTCTGGATTTCACAATAAATTTGAGTGCTGGAAGAAGCTAGAACTGAAATTGATCTGAGAACATTATCATTGCAGTAAACCATGAGGGTTATGGGAATATTGATAAAAAAATATAACTCAGATGATTATTTATCATGTAAATAGCATATCTCCATAATGTAAATCTTCCTATTTGAATCTTCAAGGTTTTCAGTGACATATTTACAGTTTAAAAAATGCAAATGATTTCTGAAGATCCATTTATCTTTTACATTAAAATTTACAGCCTCTACAGTCTAGCAAAAAGATATAGTAGTAGTCAGAACCAAAGATTTTAAGATCCATTCCTAATTGACCAATATATATTAAAAATAATCTTAGTTCAACTAGTTAAATGAAATCGTTGAACTCAGCCTGCTATTGTGATGCTTAAACATCATACATTCTCCTAAACAAATAACCAAATAATTATTATTGAACTTTACAATGATTATAATCATTTGTATTTTAATCATGATGTAATGCTTTATGAATTATGAGCAAAACTTTTAAATTTTTTGACTAATTAGAAAGTGAGACTGAAATCCTTTGTGATTTCAAGTTTCTTCAAGATACATGTATTATTGTTTTATAACACCAAGACTAAAATTGATTTGTTTTATATGTCTATAGTGAACTAACTATAGTCTCTGAGATTGATATAATAAAAAAATGGTTGCCCATTACAACTCCTTTAAATGATTAGAGCTTATGAATTCTTTCAGTAATGTATTCAAACTTGTATGTTCCATGAATAGATTTATATTCACAGTAATATATATTTGATAAACAGAGGCAAAACTCCCCATATGGTAGCACCACTCAGTGCAAACCAGAGTAATCAATGAATGCAAGAAAGTTTTGTGCATAAAATACCTATCTAATGCCTATTCATCCAATATCCCCAGACTAGTTTCTAGCTCATGGCTTTCATCAGTGAAAAGCCTTGGATCTGAGATGTTTGATATTTGATAAATCATAGAATTATTTACTATTTCTCATTAAAATCATTAGATATATATAAATATTTCACAAGAGTGTACAGATAACAAATAAATAATACAGCAATACACTCAAAAATTGCTAAGACAGATTTTCAATGCAGAGAATCTTTGTCAAAGTGAGACTACAAATTAGTTTTAATTATATATGTTGGACCCTTTCCATCATTTAATAGTAATTTTTAAATGTTTTTAGAAAAATTCGAATTTTATTTCACTTTTGAAATTTGTTTAACTGCTAATAATAGCATATAGATTAGTAAATCACACACCATTTAGAGTGGCATTTTTCTCATCTTTTATTTAGGTGTTGCTGGTCTGGGCAGCAATATGGGAATCAAACCAGGATTCTTTAAATTCGTGGCTACTGAATTTAATGTGACAGTCAAACCAACTAGTCTATTTTGTCAAAGACTACAATTGAATTAAAAAAATCTAAATATATACTAATTATAAATTAAAACACCAGTTATTGATAAGAGCAATGTTACATTATCATAATTTTTTTAAAATTAATTACATATCCATTATAAACACCGGTTAATTAAAATAAATAAATATTCAATTTAAGGGCTAATAGCACTCCTTGTATCAAAAATTAGTGAGGTGTTTCAATTTAAGCCTAGGATAAATTGTAGTCTTGCTTTGTCAAAGATACTCTGCATTGAAAATCTGGTGTAGCAATTTTTATAAAGCTTATATTATTACTTGTTACATATGCTTGTGGAATATGATTGTTACATTTTACTGTGATTTAAACATTTTAAATTTGCACATATATAGGGCCTTTAAGAGAAAATGTAAGACCTGAGATAACTAATCTTTTAGAGACCCTTCAAAATTTAAAATCAAAATGTGGGAGGGTGGGGAGGAGAAGAAATTAGTTTTTACTTACAATGCTGAAAACAGAACTCCAGGAGCTGTTATTTACGAGTCACAGAAGTGAGTAAACAGATCAGATCCAGATAGCACTTGGATAGGGTAGATTCATCTTAGCACTATTAGCACAGTGCTGCTGTTGCTTTCATTGCAGAGTTGTCAAATTGGCACCTCATTCCTAAACTGGCTTACATTTTTGACACATGGTATGCTTCTTAGAAAAGTTTTTCTCTAATACTTTTTAGAGGAATTTAACTGTAAAATTAAGGCTATTCTACAACCCATGACATTTTTTGCCTTATATATTTTGTTTAACATATAGGAGTTGCCAAGTTGAAGCCTGTGGCAGCCGCTCCTCCTGCCTCCCCCCTGACTGACTCTGTATATATATAAAGAGAATATTACAGTTCTACAGATAGATAAAACTTGGAGAGATTAACTTCTAAAGTGCTAACAATAGAAATGCAACCATTCTAGAACCAATAACTGTTTGTAGCAATTCTTTCTAAGAGATATTTAAAAAAGTGCAACATACTTTCTCTTGATTCTGAGTTGACAGAAGTAGTAAAGTCAATATTCCATGATTACTGAAATAGTGTTCTGGAAACTCTACATGGTTTAGTGCAATACTAAGAATGGTGGAATCAAGAGCTACACTCTTGGATTGACTTCCAACTGGTAAACTTTTTTTAAATGTGTTTAGTCATTTGAGCTGATCTGCTGTGCTTAGCTTGTCATTTTGGTGCTCAAATGTTACATGACCACCCAAAAAATGATTAGTTTAATATTTTTAATGCATAATTTTAATTTGCCTAAAAAATTGGTCTATTAGGCTGAAATCAAAGTTTGGAACCTATCAAACCCCAAAATATCAGTTCTGTCTTTGTGGAAGTGTGCTGTATCTTGTGTAAAGCAGTAACTCACATCTTTACTATAATGATTTAATGTAGGCAGTAGTCTTAGTATTACACATACATGTGCATACACACATAACCCAGTCAAAGCATTGCTAATATAAATAATTGAGCTGATAATTAGCTGATGGAGTTCAATCATTTTTTGCAATAAGCAAATGGTCATTTTTTCCTTATGCTCCAAGATTTTATATGCAGAATCATGTTGAACAACTACAGTGAGAAGATCAATCAAGATAAAAGATTGGCATTAATATAACAAAAAAGTGGATGCTATTTACAAGTTCATTTAAATGATTCATTGATAATCTAGTTTGTAAATTACTTTAATAACATTTTCAAACTTGTTTGTTCCATGAATAAGTTTACAATCTTAGCATTAAATTTTTTGATAAGTTGAAAATTATTTACACACTTATTAAAATCATTACAATATTGTTATATGTATATAAAATAGTTTTCTGGGTTTAAATCCATTTAAAACTTGGGGTTGAACTAAAAGAGGGACTTCCTTTTACTTAAAAAAAGAGCTATTATAAGTTAACTAGAAAACTTGTTTAGCTTTAGGGATTGTCAATTAGTAGCAATTGGTAGTTTCTTAGCAACATCAAAAGCTAAAAGTTATCTCTGTTTACATGGATAATTTTATTTCTATTCTTTATTATAATAACAATCCATGGAAATATTTAATTCAATACATATATATATATACAATTTCAAGTAATTAATTAGTTTTCATTGCAAATAATAATAGTTTTTTTTAAAACACTAATTTACATTTGAGGGTAGAATTTACAAGCAGGTAAATGGATAATTTCTATTCTTTATTATAATAATAATCCATGGAAATATTTAATTCAATATATATACAATTTCAAGTAATTAATTACTTTCCATTGCAAATAATAATAGTTTTTTTTTAAACACTAATTTACATTTGAGGATAGAATTCATAAGCAGGTAAATGAAATATTCTGAAGTAATTAACAAGACAACAAAATGGGCTTTGCTGTTAAGCATTTTTAACACCACAGCTAATATGTCTACCATAAAAACCAGGCCTGTATAAGAAAGGTGCTGGTAATTTTTTAGAAATGTGCAGTGTCTTTTTAATTATATACATTGTAACCTCATAGTTATGAGTTACATAAGCTTCCCAATGAATATAAATGCTAAGAGAAAATTAAAATTAAGATTAACTAGTTTTAATATCTAAAAAGATGATTATATAATTTAAAATCTTTGAAAGGTTCAGTTGTGTAAAATGAAAAAAAAAACATATAATGAGATAATAAATAAAAATAAAAAAAATAAAAAAAATGAGAAGTTTGTTTCTTTGTTATTTTAAAATATGATTTGAAAATTAAAGTTGTTTTTGACAATATTAAATTTTAATAATAAAAAAAATATAAAGTGAAGGCAGATTAACCTGCAGACAATGGGTGAGTATTCTGTAAAAAGTTTTTTTTTTTCTATTATAAAAATTGCTGTGGAAAATTTTGATTGTTGCTAGACAACAACAACAAAAAAAAACATTCTAATCAGGTCAGCCATAGTTGTTTTTCAAAAATTACTTCTGATCAATTGCATTCATATTCATATACCATGGGTGAGTAGAGAACTAATCGGAGTGCTTGCTTCATCCCACTTTGGGGCAGTTCAGAGGCCAAACTCTCCTTTGGTTACATAATACCTGAATATTTATAAAATAAATGTGCCTATCAATGCACAAAAAAGAGGAATCCTTCACTCACATTAATCATTTATCTGATTTTCTACATTACTAAACACAATAAAGAAATTTGTTATTAGAAGAATGTGGTAATTTATGCAATTTACATGTGAAGTCATGAAAATACTTAAATAATGACCAGATACTTCAGCATTAAGTTGACATTCAATATCTTAATTGCTGAAGAAAAAAGGATAGAACAAATGTTGAGCTCAACAAACAAAATACTCCATAAGATTATTTTAAATGACCTCATTATAAATAAATAATAATTTTGTTTAAAATCATCAGAAGTGATTTAGTTTTGCTAGAAATTAATTTTCTCTAGAGTCAAATCTAACAACATTGATCTTTTTAATAAGGTTATATTCATTTTGATATAAAAAGACCGGAAAAGCATTCATTTTAAATCTTATAAGTTATCACTATTAATCATGGGATGATAAGATTAGTCAAGGTGGGGGAGGGATTAAAGATTTTAAGTAAATGAGTTCAGATATTATATGCTTGATTGATTTCTTAGGTCCATTCTAAACAGTTTTTTTCTTATATATTTATCCTATTCATTATGTATATTTGTAAATATAAGAGGCTACAATAGTTAAACTGTTTTATTTTTTGTGGTTGTTGTAAATAAATCAATTATTATATTAAAGCATTATTTCTCATCTGACAGACAAGTATTGGATATATGTTCAAGTGTTTGAATACATTAAGTCTTATTTGCTCAATAGGCCAATTTAAAAACAACATTGATTAAAAAATTAGCAAATATGATCAAGGCTTGCCTTGAGACTAGTTCTTAATATGAATTTCAGTCTGATCATCATCAATGGCTATGATTAAATAGGATTAAATTTTAAGTTATAGTCACTTTATCATGTATACAGTCATCCACTAGTCATTGATTGAGCAAATAGTCATTTCCCTAACATAATAAGATGGCCATATAATTACTAATGGGAAGGATTCCATTACTATATATATGCAATCAATATTATCCCAAATTCAGAAATCAATCAGACTAGTCAAAAAAATAAATTCTAAAACACTACTAATGGTTTCACTGCTACAAGCAGACTTCTCAAGTCTAAAGAACTACAAAATAACAACATACTTATACTAAACATTACCCATAATTTCACTTACCTCCCATACATCCTTAACATTAAAAGAACTTTTAAATAAGTCAAATGCTTACATTTTGAATATATATATAATTATTTCTTTGCATAATGTTTTTTAATATTATGTAAGTTTAACGCAACTGAAAAAGTATGATTATACAATAATATAATTCCATTTTAAAAATAAAATATGATGCATGAATCTATTTATATAAGAAGCTTTAACTTCCATTGTGACATGAATGATTGATAATTTTGGCCACCAGTATATCTGAAAAAGTTAGTTTACAATCAAAACATATTAATATGAAAGATCAACTTATTTACCATTAAATATTAATTAGTAATTAACAACATTAAATTGTAAACTTGCACTAAAATTCCAAAATTCACTCATCATTGAAAACATTTGATATGTGTGCATATATATATACAAAATTTCATACAATTAAAATTTTCTATTGTGAATAATAATAAACTTCCTAAAATACGAACTTACATTTAAGGAAGAATTTACAGTTATATAAATTAAAAATCCTGAAGAAATTAACATTATAATTACTGCTAAATTAAGTAATAAACGAGAGCAATACAATTTGAACTTCTTCAGGAAAGTCATGGATTTATATTTTAGAAGTCTTTCTTCCTCTTGCAAATCAGACTGAAAAAAACAACAATATATTACAATATTAAATAATTGTATATGCATATAATATTACAAATTACATTATTCTAAGCAATTATAGAAATGCTATAATCAGATAGAGGCACGCAAGACCATATTTGTGAAAACTCCACCTTCTCATTAGCTGTTTGGATCTCCTTTTTATTTTTTAATGGTTGTCTTTAACAAAGAAGAAGCTTGGAAAAACTAATGGGTATTGTTGCTACTGTACTTTACATTTTGCTCCCCAGATGGCTATTGCTATATCTTAGTTTAAATATTTGAGGTTTGTTTTTTAATTATAAAATTATGTGAATTGGACTAAATTAATTTTTAATATACATAAAGAAGTGCATACTTTTACTTACTAGTATTTAAAATAAAAATATATAATTATTAGGATATTTACATATATAATTCTGCAATTTAAAATATCTTTTATTTAACAAAATAGATTGGCAATAATATAATACAAAGATGGCATTATTTACAGATTTATTCAAACATGATTCTTTAGAGATCTTACTTGTAAATTGTCATAGCAATGTACGTATTCAGATTGCTTGTTGAATATTCTTTTCATTCATTGCTGACAGTTTGACCTTATTTGCAATCTTCATTATTTATGCTAACATTTTAATTTCAGAGCTTTATCATAAACTTTCATGGGTTCCTTTTTATAGAAATATACAGTGTATTTTTTTGTTTGTATATCAGTTTTTTAAATTAAAATGTTATGAATATGTGAAAGATAGTGGAAAGGAGAAGATAAGTTTAGTAGAATAAACAGTTTTGTGAAGCACTGATCCCTTCTCTAACTCAAGAGAATCTGAATGTAGAAACTAGGGTTCCAAAGGCTCAGATGAGATTAGGATGATACTAGCAGAAAACTAACAAATCCAATGATTATCTTGTACCTTAAATTAATGAAATATTATAGACAAGGGAAGTTGAATTTTGAATATTTCTAATCACTCTTTTAGTAAAAAAAAAAAGGCAAAATCTGTTTGTGATAGACTTTTTTACATCACTGCAGCAGTGGATATAACTTACTAGATTGCTTATAGTGTAGGGACTATTTCCTTTTACTTCCTGGATAGCGTGGGGAATGTTGGTGGATGCTCATGGGAATGAAATCTTCTGCTATTCAATCAACATTCTGGCAAGTTATAAAACTTGAAAGGGGAGAATCTAATCATGATCAGAAAAGTTCTAAATTATCATAAGCCAACATGACTGCAAACTCTCCAAGTCATATTTTTTCATATAGATGTTAAGTCCTGTGACCACATCATTTATGGGCATGATAACTATATAAAACTTTAATAAAGTTAAGACATCTTACTTGGTCAGGTTCTTTGGTAGCACCTGTACTACAGAGGTAAGATCTATAAGCTTTTGTACTTTATAAAGTAGAATGAGAATAAAGTTTCTGTGAAACAAAGAGCCCCAACATGGTCTTTAATAAAGTGAAAATAATGTTATTCACTGTGAATCATCAGGTTTCCAAATTGGTAAGCTCATCTGGAAGTCTTGGGATGCATATGAATCAGAAGTTGGGAAAATAACTTTTCAAAGTTGTGCTAAATAATCAAAAATAAATGAGGTTTAGCTACATTTACATAAAATGCTTTGAGACTCACCGATTTCTGGGATCATACTAGTCACCAACCAAGGCAGCGGTTGGTAGCCGAAGGCGGAGGGTGCTAAGAATCCCCTGATTGCGGACTCAGGCTGCCATTTAATGACGACTTTTTATTTAGGTACTTATAACTGAAGATCACTTTCAAGTGAAGGAAGATTGCAAGAGTTAGAAGAACTATCTTATATTAAATGGGACATTATTGGACTTTGTGAAATTAGAAGAAAAAGTGAAGAAACAATTGATTTAAAAAGTGGACATGTACTCTACTATAAAGGCACAAATATTGGAAATACAAATGGAGTAGGATTCATTATAAATAAAAAATGGAAGAATAACATTGTGGAGATTGATGGTGTATCGGATAGGGTGGCAAGATTAGTTTTACAACTTAATAGCTGATAACAAATGCAGATAATTCAAGTTTATACCCCAACAAGTTCTCATAGTGATGAAGTAGATTTTTATATGGATGTACAAAAGGCTTTTGATCAGAGTAAACAACATTTTAAAATTGTTATGGGAGACTTTAATGCTAGAATTGGTAAACAAATGAAAGACGAAAATGCTGTAGGTAATTTTGGTTATGGTAATAGAAATGAGAGAGGAGATAGACTTGTGGAGTTTGCAGAAAAAGAAAAACTTTATATTATGAATTCTTTTTTTGAGAAAAGGGTTAAAAGAAAATGGACATGGAAGCATCCAAATGAAGGTACAGCACAATTGGATTATATTTTGACTAACAGAAAATACATATTTCAAGATTGTAATGTTCTTAATAAATTTAACACAGGAAGTGATCATCGATTAGTAAGATGTAAGATACATGTTGATGCAAAACTAGAGAGACAAAAATTATTAAGAAAAACAATATTTACAGTTGATATTCCTAATCTTCAGAAACATTCTAATGAATTTCAATTAGAACTTACAAATCAGTTTCAAGTATTAGTAGATTTTGAACATGATTCAGATTTGAATGAAATTAATATGAAAATAACTGATACACTTTTAAAAACTGCAACAAAGATAGCTGTTAGAAAAAAGCAGCAATTGACCAATAAAATTTCTACTGAGACTAGAGAATTCATGAAGAAAAGAAGGAATATGAAGATATACAAAAATGATGCATTAAAAAGGATTGAATATCTCGAATTTTGTAAAATGGTGCAAAAAAAAGTTGAGAATGATATAAGAAAGTATAATTGTGAACTAGCAAGAAAAACTGTAGAAGAGAATAAAAGTCTAAAGAGAGTAAAACAACATTTTGGTATTGGTAGGAAATTTATATCTGCAATAAGAAAAAAAGATGGTATTATTACTAAAAAGAGAGATGACATCATGAAATGGGTAGAAGACTTCTATCAAGAATTATATAGTAATAAAGAACAAGTAGCTCCTATACCTATTATATCTTCTGAATTGCCCAGAATTTTGAATGAGGAAGTGAGACATGCAATTAAATTTATGAAGAAGGGAAGGCTCCAGGTAATGATGGAATTATAATTGATATATTAAAAGAAGCAGGTGAAGAAATAGAATTTTTTTTAGCAAAATTATATTCCAAATGTCTAAATGATAAAGATGTACCAGATGATTTAAGAATGCAGTATTAATATTAATATTTAAAAAATGTGATAAAGAAGATATTAGAAATTACAGACGTATCAGCCTTTTATCAGTTTTATACAAAATTTTTACTAAGATAATTACAACTCGTCTACAGAGAACACTGGACTTCCACCAACCAAGAGAACAAGCTGGATTTAAAAGTGGTTTTAGTACAGTAGATCATATCCAGGTATTGAGAGAAGTTATAGCAAGGACAAATGAATATGAGTTGCCATTATGCTTAGGATTTGTAAATTATGAAAAGACATTTGATTCTATAAACATTTCTTCAGTGATTAAAGCATTGGATCATCAAGGTATAGATCCAGGATATTGTCATATTTTAAAGAATATTTATAAAAATGCAACAGCAACAATTAGGTTACATAATGACAGTAGAAAGTCAACATTGAGAAGGGTGTAAGACAGGGTGACTCCATATCTCCAAAACTTTTTACAGCAGTGCTGCAAGAAATATTTTGTGGATTAAAATGGGAAGCTAAAGGAGTGAAAATAAATGGTGATTATTTAAGTCATTTAGATTTTGCAGATGATGTAGTTGTTTTTGCAAATAATGCTTTAGAGTTACAGGAAATGTTGCAGGAGTTATCAGATGAAAGTAGGAAAGTAGGACTAAAGATAAATGTTAAAAAGACTCAAATAATGTGTAATAGATTTTCTCAAAATATGAAAATAAAGATTGATTATGATGAATTAAAAGAAGTTAACAGTTACAAATACCTTGGTCAGATTATTAATACAGATGGAAACATAATGGATGAAATTAATCATAGAATTAAATTTGGTTGGAGTGCTTTTGATAGAAATAACTTGATACGAAAAGGAAATATGCCTATGTGTTTGAAAAGGAAGGTTTTTAATAAATGTGTTTTGCCAGTTCTTACTTATGGATCTGAGACTTGGGCACTTAATAGAAGAGCAATACAGAGACTTCAAACCACTCAAAAAAGTATGGAGAGATGCATGTTGGGCTAACAAGAAGAGGTCAAAAACGCAATGTATGGGTAAGAGAACAAACAGGTGTTACTGATCTCCTTGAAAAAATTAAAAGACTGAAGTGGAGTTGGGATGGACATATTGTTAGAAGAGATGATAATAGATGGACAATTGAAATTTTAAACTGGATTCCAAGAGATTGTAAAAGACCCAGAAAGAGACCACATGTGAAATGGATGGATGAAATAAGAAAGTGTGCAGGGGTGATGTGGAGAAGATAAGCTAAAGATCGGAAAAGATGGATTGAAGTTGGAGAGACCTTCATCCTGCAGTGGATTGATAATAGTTGATGATGATGATGACTAGGTTCCAAGATGGGAAGGATGTATTGCAACTTGGAAGGTTATAGCTACATACAGTGTACACGCATCATTTTAAAGAATCTATTATAATATGAGGAATATATAAAGTCATATTTAAAAATCTACTATTCCAGTAATACAATTTATAAATTATATGCACAGAGGAATAAAATATAATAATAGACACATCTTGAATTCAATGAAGGAGTATCTTTAGGTCTTATAAGAATCAGAAAAAAAATGATAAAAAAAAAAAATGATTGAAGTTAATGCTGATTGAAATAATATTTTTTTTCAAATTAAAAATGGAATTATGTCTAAAAAAAAAGGAAATAAAACATGGTAGTAAGATAATATGTGTGTCTGCAATATTGAAAAATTGTATTTATTGATTTATTAAGTGTATCACTTATTTTTCTTTAAACATCTAACTATTAACAAACATTACAATGAAATATGCAGAGATTACTGTCAAAAGATAGATTCACTATTGGCTTTACTTCTGTTCTGCCACTATATCCATAGAGTAGTTAGTCATTAAGTATGTAATTAATGTTTCATTTTTGGCAACAAGTGCATAAATCAAAGAATGTTAAGTTCTAGTAAATAAAATAAAGTCATACATCATGAGACTTAATTTGGTAAGCTTGTAATTATAAATTAAAATAATGAGCATGCTAATAGCTCTAACAAGCTTTATCAATAAATGCTGCAAGAGAAAGCATTTAAAATCTCTATCTAGAAATTATCCCCAATTCCAGAGCAGTTTCTAGCTATTGGCTCTCTGCTTTGGGATTGGGGATAATTTCTAGATAGAGCTTTTAAATGCTTTCTCTTGCAGCATTTATTGATAAAGCTTGTTAGAGCTATTAGCATGCTATTTTAGTTTAATGTTAAGTTCTATTTCTGTGGAAGTAAACATGGTGCTTATAGATGGCCTATTGCAATAATAAGTAAAAAATTTAAATCCAGCTAGCTTTATTGTTGGAATGGAAAAATAATTCTTTTTGAGACCTAATAAAAAGGCCATTCTTATGTTACAATTCTTCAATTGTTTGAAATGATTTTTGGTTGATCATTTAGAAAGGGGATCTTGACTTGAGTCATATGCTAAGTAATGAAATTATGTTCTATGTTAGTGTTTAATATGATCTATGTAAAAACCTTCAATTTATTTTCAGGGAGACAACTTGTTATCTGATATATTGTGTAAGAATGTGTGAAAAGATGGTAACCAATGCAAGGAAGTGGAATTGAATGTGTTGTTGCATTTTTCATGGTACCATTTAATTCCATATTCATAAATTTAGCATGCTCTCTCTCTAATGCATCATGAATGATGATATCTAGCACCAAAAAGTTCCGGCAATACAATCTGTAAATTGAGGATATATAGGAGAAGTAAAATATAATAGCTTTTTTTTTCTTAGCAGATAAATGCAGCCAAGGATATCAACCTTTAAATTTAAGGATAAGAAAATAGTAACAAAAAAAAAGTTGCTAAAGTTAATGCTAGAGGCATAGCACCCCCCCCCCTAATTAAGGGTCGAGATTAAATATAAAAAATGAAATAAAATATGTTAATAATGTAGTAATATAGGTACTAGCATCAATGAGGAATAAAATTATGAAATAAAAGCAGCCTAATAAAAAAAGTAGATATGTTGGTGGAATGCAAATTACATTTAAAGTTGGTAAGCTTTTTACTTTAGATGGGCATGATGTAAGATGTGTGATGAGATGACAGTTATGTGATGCTGAGAAGATATGTGTTCAATGACTTCATTATCTGTAGCTAGTATATTTATTTATACAGCAATAACCATTCATACCATGGAAAACTGTACTTATAATATACTGGCAAACAGGGCTTGATGATGATAGTAAACAGAGAATACATACATCACTAATTTAGCTTAGAATATCCTCTATATGCTAAAATTGTTTTCATTTCTAGTCTGAATTGTCTTAATATTCATTTTAATTTATATTTAAATCGTGTACAATTTAATAAACTTTTACATTCAGAATGCCTTATATATAAATATTTTACATCTGAATATTTACTTTCAAAAATATAAATATCCCTGAAGGTTTGTGATGATGGTATTTTTAATTGTATTTATATATTTGACTATTTTCATCATTTAATATAAAGTATTCAATATTTTTAGAAACATTTAATTTTATTTAAATTTTCCAAGTACATTCAACTGTTAGTAATAGTTGTATTTATATATAGGACTATTTCCATCATCTATGAATGTCTCTAGAAAAGTGCTATTTCTAACAGTTGAATGTACTTTAAAAATTTAAATAAAGTTAAATTTTTCTAAAGACATTCATACTACATGTACAGGCTTAAACCTACATTTATATATGTAATATATGCAGGATTCGAACTCAGACTTTCATATGACCCACAATTCTCAGTGCCATCTTATATTGTTGACCCACCTGATCACACATGTTGAAAAGATAATCACCAATTTTGTATTTTTTGCTAAACCAGTACTCATCAGTTGGTCCAGATTACCATCTCCACACATATATACAATCAGTGCTCCGATTTATATTAAGATAGCCAATCTTCATACTTTAATGAACAGACTTCAAACTACTCCAACCCACAACTCTTCAGCCTTCCATTTCATTGAAAATCTGATGATGGAATGTTCAAAACCCATATTAGTGCCAAGATTATCATCATACTCGTATTGATGTTAAACTTTTTTAAAGACATTCAATACTTTATATTAGATGATGGAAATTGTCCTATATATAAATACATACATAAGTATCTCCTTTCAGTAAGAAAGGTAGAACATAGACTTCCCATATGTTGTTCACAGTATTATCTGCAAAAACATTGGTTTGCTGCAACTTAGAGGTGACTGCCATTATACACTCTGACTGCTAATTGAAAAAGTATTCCAATTTGTTCAATCAAATTGATTCACAAAGGCTGGCTATTTGGAAATCCACTGGTTTTGACAAAAATCACTCACTTATTAAAATTCATCATTTCAGTAACTCATAGTATTGACATTTGGGTTATATATTTAGACCTAGAGCATTTGATCAGTATAAATTTAGTTATTAAATCATTGTACAGTTTCAAAGTCATAATGCTGTACATTCAAGAGCTAATGGTTGATTTGATTTCCATATGAGAAAACTAATGGAAAATTGCAATGTTATAAAATGAGTAGAACTGTTGTTTTCATCCATTATTTTGGTTTCAAATGTCACATGACCCACAGAGTGTGATATAAGATTATATGCTTTTGGTTAAAAAAAATAATCATATGATCTATGCTATTTCTGTTTTCATCCCTCTTCTCTATCTGATTTCTTGGAATAATCTCCATTCTTTCTTTATTCTCTTCCCTCATAGTATATTACTATTTTTTCCTTTGATTTTGTTTGTTAGTTATTATCTTCTACGAACACTGCTTCTCAATATGCATCGTATGGCTAATGCTCTACTAACAACTACTATTCTTTTGTTATTGATATTTTTAATAGCATTATTTTCACTTCCAGATGAACTAATTTTAATAACCATTTTGTCCTTTGTTTCATGAAACAAAGACCTAATTTTTTGTTTTATTATTATTCTAATAGAAATAGAATCTCTTGTATTATATTTCAGGGTTACTATCCAAAACTGTAACTTCCGTTTTAACAATATGTAAAGTCATTGTGATAAATTGTGCCAATTATTTGGAAGTAGAAATATAAAAAATAGAAATACATAATATCATTATAATAATTAATCACTTTTTTGTATTTCATTAATTCTATTGAACATATTAATTATTCATATTCGGTATGATCTGGCCCAATTGTAGAGCAGAGACCCAAGAGTAAAATATTCCTAGATTAAATCTTATGATTAACTTAAAAAATTAAAGAAGCCTCAGTTTGATTAATTGAATGGAAATATAGTGTTGTACTACTATTTGGACACTCAAAAGTCACATCTGTATGAATATAAATATTTATTAAAATTTACAACTGGTTTATAGAGCTTTTTAACATTAATGCTATTTTGTGTTTTCCTGAAAGTTTATGATGATGGTGTTTTAGTTGTATTTATACGTTGGATTATTTCCATCATCTAATATGATCACTGGATGTCTTTAAAAAAATGTAACTTTATTTAAATATTCCCAATACATTCAACTGTTAGTAATAGCATACAGGTTAGTGTATGCACAACATTTCAAGAGGTATTATTCTCCCCCTTCTTCAGATGTTGCCAGCCTGCCTTTGACAGGATGACTGTTGGTTAGAGAAATACCTTAAAATTCAATACTCAAGAATCCAAGGGTCCAAGTTCGAATCCCATGCTAGTAGTGTCACTGGTCAGGCCAGAAACACCTGAAAAAGAAGGGAGAATAATACCTCTTAAAATGTTGTGCATATACTAACCTGGGTACTATTACTAACAGTTGAATGTATTTAGAATATTTAAATAAAGTTACATTTTTCTAAAGACATTCAATACTCATATTAGATGGTGGAAATAATCCAACATATAAATACAATTAATGTTATCTGTGTAACTTTCAGCTGGTTTGGAAAATCCCAGATGTTAAAAATCAGAAACCAGTTGCTGTTTTTGTAGTTCTAAGGCACTTTCTATTTTAGAAAAAAAGAGAAGTATATAATTCATATGTTTATACAGTTTAATTTTAATGATTATAACTTTTTTTTAGATATTTTTGGTTAATTTATCACATGACTTAATTATGTGTTTGAATATTGAATACATTTTCCCCTAGTCAAAAAGCATATAGTAATTCATGTTAATAATGCAGTATCTAGATAAGACTCCAAAAAAAAAAAAAAAGTGATTTAAAAAACCGATATGAAAATTTAGTCACATAGTATATAAAATTAATGAAATAAAACATCAAATTTTATTATTTGCAATATTTAAAACATCTATTCTTATTTGCCAACATTTCACTGGTTATATGTATTGTGATATTTGTCTCCACACTAATTTTTTTAATGCCCACTTAAGAGTTTCATAAACTCAATAGAAAGTTACTAATCGATGGCACTTCTTATTCCCAGTAAAAGTGACTGGTCAACATTTTGGAGAAAATAAGTCTGCTTGATTGGGATTTTAAATGTGTCAGAGAGAAGTATTGAATTGACAGATTAAGCTTTGGTAGTGATCTTCTGATCTTCAATACTAACCAAAAATATTTGATTATTGTAATTGGACTCCTAAATTTTATAATGCTTTTCTTGTCCCTTACAGTTTCCTTTGATTTAGATAGTTTTCGAGTTACTTCTTTTGCTTTTGTATTTGAATATTATTTTTCTAACTACCCTTTCTTTTTATATAAGCTTCTTGTCCAGTAAATAGCAATTTTAAGACTTCTTAATTGTACTTCAAGTATTTCTCTATTCTGCATACTTGCAATTTTTAACAGAAATCAGTCATCAAGTAGAGATTACAATATAGCACTGATCTGAGTATAGAGGAATAATCATATTGGTAGTAGTAAACAGAAATAAACTAAATAAACATTTACTTCAAATAGCTGTCTAATCAGTGATGTTGATGAAAGATAGCTACTTATTAAGAAGGTTAACTGACAAATTATTTGGACTTCTGTGTTTGTGTTGTTAGAGATTCTTGACCATCTGATTAGGAATACTTCATTAGTAAGGCAGAGGATTAAAGTAGAAGAGTAGTAATACTTTCTGCTAGAATGTAGGGATGGAAGCAAGTAAGATCAAAATTTAATATTAAATAGATCATATGAATCAGTAGTTTTAATGATAGTATCTTAAGTTTAATGAATATATTCATTATTAGTTGACTAAATTTAACTTCAAAATTATTAGCTTTTTATTTGGTTGTTTCTGCAGTGTCTTCAGCTGTAGCTGAACGATCGCAAATATAAATACTTAATTTAAAATAAGAACTACCGACTTATTTACACTAGATCTTTATTGGTTACATAATAATTCACACTAAACAACAGTTATGGGTAATTGGTTAACATATATATCTATATACATAATCTGACTGCATTACAATTCAAACCCCCCTTTCTGTCTACAGTAATACAAAAATGCACAGTACCTTGACTAGGTGACGAAAATAAACCCTCGTAAAAAAGTCACTTAGGGTGTTTAAAAATTATATTAAGACCAGTGCGGTCTGCTTCTACCCTAATCGGCCGGATTCATCTACAGGCGCCGAGAACCTGGGATCACAGTCCGTAGTGGCAGCACTTGTGGAGAACCAAATGACAAAAGGGTGATATTTATTTCTCCTTCTCTTTTATACTCCCACGTTTGAAAATCCCACTCTCATCACTTCTTTTCTGGAATATTAGTACATCTTTTCGCACCTGTGTTCAGTCGGCTTCATTTGGTTATTAATTCCCTTGATAATCCAATCTGTTAAACAACGCATCTTTATTTAGTTAATGCAGCCTGATCTAATTACTTTTATTTTCACTTAATTAAATGTGTGCCTCTATTTACATATGTATACAACAGTTTCATTAAGGTTAAATATAATAAATTTTTAAAAAATCTGCCAAATATCTAAAATTCTGTATAACATAATATCAGTCATTATTTTTTGAAACTCTGATTACAAAAGTGATTACATACACAATGTATATATAACTATGTTGATATAAGAAGGAAGATTTGTGTAATTAAGGTATTATTTATAAATATGTATTTTGTTGTAGATCATTGAAAATGACTGTAATGATATAAAAACAGTTGAAACGTTGGAAATTGTCTGATATAAATAATTATGTGTTCATCGTTAATATAAAAGAATAAAATTTTTGGAAAAAAAAAGGATTGTGCATTTATTGCTAATATCTTTCCTATATATCAGTTTTGGATTACGTGCATATAACCATGGGTAATTTTTATTATTATTAATCAAACTATTTTAGCAAACTGCTTTTTGTTATTTAAAGTGAAATTTAGTGTTAGTACCATTCTTATTTAAGTCTTGTCTAATTTCCAATGTGTACATAGCTGTTTTAGTGAGAATGCTTGTGCTCTGGGCTGAAAATATGTTGGAATGTTAATGGAGAATGAATTAAGATGTTTTCTATTATGGAAGTGATACTTAAGGAATGTATCTGTTATATTCTGAATACAAAGTTACCAGATGATAAAGTTCTTAAATTCAACCCTAACATAGATGATTGTAAATTGATTGGAAAATATAACTCATGTTTTTTTTTTAGAATTCTTCTATATGATCTTAATAAAATAGGATTAGGTGTTGGGTCATTATCATCATCCTAATCATTAATTGAGAAAATTCATATTATATAAGTGAAAAAATTAATATATAAATTAATTATTATTGAAGAATGATTACTTACAAACTACTCTAATACATAAATAAGGTTTAAATTGTGATTGGGAATTTAGTATATATAAAAGTTATACACTTATAGACCTTATTTCTTCAGATCTTTCACTACTTTTTAAACTTTTCTCTTGCTACATAAATGCTTATAATTTCAAATTTCTTTCACCATTAATAAATATGTAAGAGTTAATATGCTTGACACATATAGTGAAATTAAAATTCTTTAGTTGAAATAATTATTACTGTAATATAAATATTGTACTGGTATGTGGCAAGTCTAAATAAAATATGAGTTTCTAGAGCTTTCTATTGTAAATATGAGTAACCAATGGAGTCAGATGGTATTGCCAATCAAATCTGAAAGTTAGTTTTTAATTATTGTTTTTTCCACTGGAGAGTATATACACATGCAATCCAGTGTTACTCTCTAATCAAGTACATAAGTCAAAACTAACCAACTCTTTTATCTGGATTCCATTGATTATTAATAACTTGCAACAGATGGCTCTACAGTAGAGTGATTGAATGATTATAAGATTTTGATCAATATATAAATACAGGCTAAGTCTATATAAATAAAATATAACATTTGTCATCAATACACAAAATAATGAAAGCAGTTCAAGGAGATTTTGTAAATATTTCTTATTTTGAGGTCATTGATCCTAATTTTTATGAAAGATAAGTAACATCACATGACCATTGATTACTCTAGCTTGCTGTGTGTGGCAATATATATAGTGAGTTTTGCCTGTTTTAAAAGATAAGTAACCTTACACACCAATTATTAATCGAAGTATTACATATTTATTATAAACATGCTAAAGAAAATTCCAGATAGAGAGTCCAAATGCCTAAACTTATGCATAACAATATTATACATCAATTAAATACTCTATTCAAAAAATGAAAAAGATTGTTTAACTTATTTTTTTTTTTGTACTGACGTCAACAACATTTCACACCGACCTAAAATAATAAGCTGCCAAATTAGCATTTCTCAAGATTTAATTTAAAACAATTACATATAAGGATAATATTTAATACCTTCAGTTCTTGATAAATGGTTACATGTTTCACTTCAGCCATTCTATGACTTTGTATAACATAATCCCAACCAGCAAAAATCTTGTTGCTATAGTGATGACCCTTTTTACCGATGATATCAGATGAGCCTTCTTTTAAGCCTTTGGCAGATCTATGTATATATAAAAAAAATAAATAGCAATAAATAAATAATGACAAAAATAAATTCAGAAAAAATAATTTTATCAATTATTGTTTATAGACAAATTCCTTGTTCAAATAACTTTCTGTGAGATTTATTACAAATCTTTAAATAATTATAGCAAACTTTTTTAAATGCTTTCACTTTCCTATTACATATCTATAATATTTTGTTCAAAGATATCCTTCACTACTTATAATTTCTTTCAAACATTGTTTGACAACTTCTATGAGCCAATAAGTTTTAGATGGTTCGGTATTAGCTTCAAATGTTATGTATACAAATCTCTTTACAATATCTAATTTCATTGGGTTTTCTCTCTGGTAAAAGCCTTTATCTAACCATTTTAAGACATAATATATTCCATCATTTGATATACCTAGATATGAAAATAAAGTAGAGGACAATTAAAGTTATCGTGAATTATTATTTTGCATTCTCATAACAATAATAATAGATAAATATAGAGGATTTGAACTCAGACTTTCAAGCATCCACACTATCTCATACAACTGATATACATGACCACACATGTGCAGAAAAGATAAATAATCACCAATATATGTATTTTATGCTAAACCACCACTCATCAGTTGGTCATCTCCCACACATATATATAATCAGTACTCAGTTTTATATTAAGATAGCAAATCTTCACACTTTAATAGACAGGCTTCAATCTCCTCCAACCTCCAACTTTTCAGCCATCCATATCATTGAAAATCTGATGATGGAAAGCCCAAAACCCATGCTGATGCCAACATTATCGCCATGCCTATGTTGACCTGAAGTCACTCTGACCCCTCATGTATAGAATCTTATCAATTTAAATACACAGAAGAGAGAAGAACAGGATACAAGTTTCATATGTAAATATTTCTTAACAATGCTATGTAAGATTCTGAAAATGTGATGACAAGATCATAAACCCATATATTACTTTCTCTAGCTTGCTGGTTATAATACTAATCTATTACTGTAAAAGCATATTTTTGTTGGGCCAGGAACGGGAAGTAGTGAACAGTAACAAATTTCCTTTAAAAAGGTACACCTGGGTCTCGTTTTACGCGACAAATAGGTTCCTCAGAAAACACGTGCAAACGAAATCGCGCAAAAATAGACTTAACTTACATTGAAAAAGGGGGGATGCGGTCTGTGATTTTTCAAAATTCGCATAAAAGCAAAGCACCAACATAAAATCACTTTAAAATTTGCACAAAAAAAAATAAAGAAATAAGATATGACTAATAAAAAATTTCAAATTTGAAAAAAATTGATACAAGACAAACTTTTTAAACTATTTTTTAACTATAATATTTAACCTTTTAACCGCTAATTATATTATTGGTTGTATGAGGTAAAAATCAAATCTTTTAATTGGCCAAGACAAAGCCTATTGTTAAAACATATTCGCCTATAATATTAAATTCAACTCAGATACGTTTATAAAAAGTATATTACTAATTTTTCAGGTTATGAAGAGAACGAAAGTTCTTTCAAAAATAAATTGCTATTTATTTATTCTAAAATATTCAATTTCGGCAACATAAAAGCTATAATATAAACAAAAAGGTCGACTTTTACGTTATAGAAAAGTAAATATTTCTTTTTATTAAATCTTTAATATTTTTACTAAAATCTTCAATATTTTTTGAAAATAATTTTGTGTTTTTAGTATTCTCTCTGAAAATCATTTGTAATTACTGAATATATACTTAATATTCTTTAAAATTATATTCGAAATGAAAATCTCAGTGTTTTTCTTTATTTTCTTTGATCAGGCGGTTTCTTTGTTCTTTCCAGCCAATCAGAATGTCTTTTTCGGCTGAGAGCTCACTAACAACCAATTACAACCGATGTTCTTTCTTTGTTTAGGTTTAAATGCATTTTTTTTTATTTTTTACTTGTAAAATAATTCAGAAGAGGGCACGATCTTACAGAACTTTTAAAAACCTATTCAAAACCTATCAAACGAATATTTTAGCATAAGAACTGGCAGAGTTAGAGTGATGTCAGATGTCTACGAGGAGCTTCATAAGAGGCGGGAAAAGGGTTAATTTTATTCAAAACAATATGTATTTTTATGCATACATTTTTTATACACGTTTTAATTATTATCGCTATTTACCACTAAACAAGTTCGTTTGCAAACTGGTTTTTGATTCTTCACAAGAGGAAATACAACTAGCACTAACTTCACTCTCATGTTGTGTTGTTTTCTGGTGACAACATAATTAATCTTTGAGATGATGATTTTATTAATTGTTTATGAACACGATTTCCAGACATACAACCATTTAGCTCTCGTTGGAATTTAAGAGCACGTTCGTGATTAGTGTCATTTATAAGAAAATAATTTGCCAACTGATTAGAAAGTTGAAGACCTTCTCGAATCATTTTTGCAGTGAAAAAAACAGGTTCCACTTCTGTTTCATTATCTTTTTCTACATTTTCTTCTGTATCTAAACTTTTATTTTTGTCTTTAATTTTTTAATTTTCAATTCTGTTTAAAAATCAAATTTTGTTTCACTGCGATTACTCACCTTTTAAAAATAAACTTGCATACACTAAATGATTAATAATTGATTACGTTCTTTTTTAAAAAGCAAAAACAGAATGTGATTTAAAATGCAAAATTAACACGCACAATGTTTGAACAAATTTACATTATAATCTTGTAAAATTTAATGTGTGTACATAAAATGTGAAAATCATAATTTGAATTTCATTATTGCATAAAATCTTACTATTATAAAGCACTGAAAATATTGAAATTACTAAGATGAAAATCGAATTCCAATAATGTGCCATTACTTTCAATAAATGTAAGTGCGCGAAATTTATTATTTAAAGTAATAGCGCATTATCGGAGTTCGACTTCCGGTGAAACACGAATCGCGTAACTTCAAAATCGTGTTAAATAAGTCCGTGTAAAAAGAGACCCAGGTGTATTTTAAGATGAACTTGATCACAGTTTTAATAGGAGAGATAGATCTTGTTCACAGTATAAAGATTATCTCAAAGATGTTCTAAAGAGGTGCAGTACTGATTCCTTTGTAGAAAGTGGCTAAGTTTATAGAAAGTGGCTAAGTTTAGAAAACAATAGTAAGCAATAGTCTAAAAGATTGTGAAGATTCTCAGGCAGAAAAGTTTGCTGCAAATGTTAAATAGACTAAATGACAAGTTGGTGACATATTTCTCCAATAGCTTTTTGTAGATAGTGAAGAAGCAGTATTCACCAGAACAACGGAGTAATGAATGTTTTCCTACATTTCACTTTTTAGCTAAGAATAGCTAGATACCAATTTACCGACCAATATTAAATAGTTATCTATGTTGATAATATTAGAATGTTAAAGGTTTTAGAAAAGATATTCTTCATCAATATCAAGCACTGTGACTTGTCTAGATCACATAATCCATACAAGATAAGGAGAACCTGTGAAGGATATAAGCTTGAGATAAGAACACCTTAGACAAATATAATGCACACACACATATGTAAATATTGATTATTAAAAAATCTTAAATTTTAAACTATATTTTTTAAAATAAATGATATGAATGAAATAGTATATTAATGATTAAAATGCATTGAATAGTGTAAAAGACAGGATTCAAACACTCAGTAAATTTATTTTAACATGCAGACATTATTTTTAAATTCACCATGATTTCTATATTTTAGCTTTATCTAATTCCTCAAACTGCCTGCTGATGATAATAGAAATAATCAGTATTTGAAACAAAGTCAATGAAATAGAAAGCACCAAAAAATTTCAGATAGAGAAAATGTTTAATTTAGCTAAAAGGATTTCTAGGCATATCCTTATTATGCATAGAAATTGTTAACTTTCTTTAAGAAAAAAATCGTTCTATTTTACTTTGCCCTTGCAGTTAAATGATACTGATTACAATAATTTCTAACATCGGATTTAATAACATATATATAAAAACAGATTTGTGAAATATTTTTTCATTTAAATTTAAGCATGCAAATTATATTAATGAGATTGATATATAAATTGACAAATTAGCTATTGACATTTTAGTAGTTTGTTAGTAATGCTCATATAATTTATTTTAATTGAAAACACAAATTTTATTTAATAATTTATTTTATGAATTTTTTCTACAGTACAGGTTTTTTCATACCTGCACTCCAATATATAATATATAGGGGGTTGGGACTAAAATTTTCACACGACCCTCAACTATCCACGCTATCTCATACTGCTGACACACTTGTTCACATACATGTCGAAGAGATAAATAATCACCAATATACGTATGTTGTGCTAAACTAGCACTCATCAGTTGGTTCATATTATCATCTCCACACATATATACAATCAATGCTCAGCTTATATTAAGATAGCTAATCTTCATACTTTAATGGGACAGGCTTCAATCCACTTCACAACTCTTCAGCCATCCATTTCATTAAAAATCTGATGATGGAATGCTCAAAGCCCACATTGATGCCAACCTTCTCATCCTACCCATGTAATAATTTAATGAGTTTATTCACTCATAATGTATATGTCAATTAATAGTAATTAATAGTTCAACTGATGAGTGGCTAGTTGAAACAGCAATAGATAATCTTGATCACAGAACAGCTCATACATCAATAAATTAAATACAGTAAACAGATAGAGCTAAACTCTATTTCTATGATTTACTAAAAAATTTTATTTTAATAACCAGTAGCTTCTAGCCACGGTAATCATTTAATACCAAAATTTTCAGATGGTCACTGACTAATTCTAGTAAGCATCTTACTGCTCATTCCTTCCTTGAGTCAGTCTAATTAGAATTGACTGGAGTTTCTTTTCTATTGCTATAGCTGGTCTGCAATTCCATTATGAGTTTTCAACTTACTCTTTGCGTTACACTTTTTCATTTTACTTTTTTTCTCGCTCTCCCATTAGTTGTTCTGCAGGCATTATTAATACTTCTGCTAATTTGCATATTGTTAGAGATTAATGCCATGCAAATTAGAATGTCTGCTTCTACTTTCTGCATATACTTATTTCTAGAGTGATTCAGCATTGCCTGTATTATACAGCTTTATACACACAACACACATGTAATTTTCAGATAAACAGCTATTTGAAAGGTTGTAAAAATGACTATTTATTATTTTACTTTCAAACATTTAATCTTGAATAATATGTATGAAGTTTAGTTAAATTTCTTGGCAGGGCTTTAATTCCAATCTATTATCTGTCATTGATAGCATATATAGTCTATTTAAAATCAGAGACAGATAGAGTGGAATCCATTTTCTATCCATAATGTTGTCTAGATAAACAAGCTTAATGTTGTCTAGATAATGGATTGCTGAAATATTTATTAGTTTAAGTTAAAAGTAAGGGTTGTGGTGATGTATTACATATATTACCATTGCCAAGCATCATTTTACTGCAGTTTAAACTAGTTTTACAGTTGTTGTTTTTTATAGTTCATCTTCTCCATATCATTTTAGAAAGTTTTTTTTTGTTCCATTCATCAATCCATTCATGGTGTCTTTTGAAGAGTTTTACATCTTTTTGTGATCCAGTTTAAGATTTCAATTGCCCATTTCTTATCTTCTCTTCTAAAGATATGTTCTGCTCAACTTTAATTTCTTTTAATAATATTAGTAATATCTGTTTTTATCTCTTGTTATTATACCCATTATGTGTCCATAGTTCATTAGATGGTCTAAATTCTCTGTATTGCAGCATCCAAATATAATATCCATAAGTAAGAACTGGTAAAATACATATATGTATATTTCCTTTTAATATTGTTATTTCTACTAAAAGTACTTCATCCAAGTTTAATTCTCTGATTGATTTCATCCACTTTATATTATGACATTAATAATCTGATCAAGATATTTATAGTTGTTAATCTCTATTTCATTACTATAAAAACTTAATATGAGTAGAGATCATTCAACATCATTTGTCTTTTTTAGCATTTATCTTTGGTCATAAGTTCTTGCTGTCATCAGACGAATCTTGTAACATTTACTAATGGTCTGAAATATTATTCACAAAAACAATCACATTACCTGAAAAATCTAGTTAAATAAATTCCACTTATTTTTATTCCCTTGACTTTCTATTTTAATTCACAAAATATTTCCTATAAAGCTGTTATACAAATGTAGGAGAAGTGGATCATTCTGCCATATTCTTTTATTAATGTTATTCTTCATACAAATCTAATCATTGTTGTTGCATTCTGGTAAATATTTTAAAAATATCATGATAATATCCAGGGCTTACATCTTGATGTTTCAGGCTTTAATCATTGTCAAAATGTATACTGAAACAAATATCCTTTAACAATCTATAATTTCAAAGCATGATGGCAACTCACTCTCATTGCTCCTTTCTATAACTTCTCTTAACATTTGTATGTGATTCACTGTGATAAAAAACATTTTAAAATTCAGTTTATTTGATTTGTTTAAAATTTGCTGTAGCTGAGTTGTAATGATCTTAGTAAAAATCTGGTGCAAGTCAACACCCTTATTCCAATTTCTACCTTTCTAAAATGACAATATCATTTCTGCATTTTTACAATCATCTGATCTGGTATATATTCATTATTTAGATATTTGGTATATTGGTTTGCTAATAATTTCTCTATTTCTTCACTTGCTTCTTTTAAGATATCATAATAATTCCATTATTTCCTGAAGCTTTTCTCTTCATCATAGATTTAATTGTATGCTTTATCTCCTCATTGAAAATACATAGCATTTCAAAAAATATTGCCATATCCTTCTTTTTTTAGTAATAGTATCAGCTTTCTTCTTTTAAACTATATATATATATATGTATGACTGAAAAATCGTCATAATGTAGAAAATAGTTATGATGTAATACATATAAATTATTTACATAACAAGCCTGTTTTTGCATAAAGTTAGATGATTCACAAACCACATTACATGCAATTGTCTTAACAACAGATTTAAGGTTTCTGGTATAGATAAATATAAATCTACTATCATGTAATTAATATATATTGTTAAAAGGAGATTGTCATGACAGCAGTTTGAAATTGTTGACTGCTATTGATATTGTCTAAGAATTCACTGGCTTTTAATGATATACATTGTAATGCTACAAGAAAATAAAGGGGTCGAATGTGTATGATGGTCACCAGTACATGATCATAAATGGCCCAAAATTGGATCACCATTTGTAACACTATGAAAAAATAAGTGGGTTGTATGACCACTCTATGATTGGGTAGCCATTTCTAACTTTACAGAAAATCAGGGTTTAAACCATCAAGGATCTGAGGAATTGTCTGTTTATCCTTAAGTAAAAAAAAGAATATAACATTTTAATATCAAAGGGATAAGCATGATAGATCACTGTAAGAGATGAGCACAGTTAACTAACTGCAGTAACTATCAGTATTATTAACCATAAATTCACCAGCATTATAAATCAGAATAAGCAATACTCATCCATCATCATGAATGATTACCAATAAAAATAACTTAATAGTCAATCTGGGGACTGGATTTAAAATGGGTCTACTATAGACCAGGCTACTTATTAAACCCTTGCCAGCTTGGGGAGATCATTGAAACCATGAGTTGGATGCAATGCTAATTCATAAGAATACAACAAACAAAAAATAATACTGGGATACTAAAAACATGCTGATCATTATCAATGCTCTGGTCACTTAGTACTATTAAGGTATATACTCTTAATCTTTTCCTTTACTTTCTTTGCATTTCTTCATATATTTATATATATTGCTTATAATAATTTCTTTCATATACACTTTAATGCAAAAAAAATTTTAATAAAACTTTATTTTCCTGAGTTTCGACTGTCCAGCAGTCTTCATTAGAGCTTTTCAAACTTTCCTTGCAAAGAGAAAATATGAGAAAGCTTTGATGAAGACTGCTGGACAGTCAAAACTGTCAGGAAAATAAAGTTTTATTATAAAAAAGACGTTGATTATAAGCAATATATAATATTAAGGTACTGGCCAACTATAACCTTTAATTTCTAATAGAAACTAGACACATTAAAATGTAGTGCATGGATATTAAAGAATATACTCTTTGTGCCAATCCAGGATGATTATCATCATCATCAACTGGATACCCATCAACTAATTATATATACCTCTTATTCTATATAGCTGTTATGCATGAATCTAGCCCAGGAAGCAAGAACTCTATAATTTATTACTATGAGTAAGAGGGAAATAAATAAAGTAGCCTATCATAATAACTTTAAGAAAATCATGGGCTTCTCCTACTTATAAATAACTAGTCTTATTGGGATCATAAAAAAATTAAATTATAGAATATAAACTGTCATGATATAAGGTCACACACACTGCACTTCATAAAACAGGAATTGGATAGAATAAAAAAATTAAGACAAAATAATATATTTTTAAAACAATTATTTTTATCTAATTAATAACAACAAAAACACCTATTTAATAAATAAAAAATACATTTTTACAAAAATTACATTAACCATGATATAAGGTCACACACACTGCACTTCATAAAACAGGAATTGGATAGAATAAAAAAATTAAGACAAAATAATATATTTTTAAAACAATTATTTTTATCTAATTAATAACAACAAAAACACCTATTTAATAAATAAAAAATACATTTTTACAAAAATTACATTAACCAACCAATTAATTTTTATTCATGGATTAACTCTAAATTCATTAGGTTCTTTCTTTAAAAATTTTAAGAATTAATTAACAACATGTTCAGAATCAAAGATAACAATCTTTGATTCAGCTTAGCAAGAAATTTTTTTTTTTTTAACTTTACAACAGATTTTCTTTTAAAAAAAATATTTCACCTTTGCCTCTGGGTTTTATATAAAAATATCTAACAATTTGAAACATTTTAATTTAGTGAATTAATTACTATTATCAATTCTTACACAACACACACAAAAAATATTATTACTTTTATAAACAACAAAAAAAAATAGTGGGCACTCATAATAAAATAACATAGTAACTCCAGTCATTACTTTAGTGTGTATGGAGTTCTTCCCAGTTACAATTTCCAGTATTTTTTCAATTGAGCTTCTTGAATACTTCTTAGACATGTGCATAGTTAAGGTGTCCTTTTCCTGGTCTATAGCAATTCCAGGTAATCAAGAAATAGCAAATTTTGTTCATTGGATTTTCTTGATTTTCCAGATAAGACTGACACAGACAAACTTATCATGCTCTTAGTTGAGGGATAGATTACAGATTACCTTAGGTGTACTGTCTCTACATTTTTATTCCACTGAAGGTAGGTTACATGGAGAAAGGTTATGCCTAGCTTTTAGCTGAATCTAGCATATGATTTTCATTGTACAAAACATTTTTGTGCTAAACTCATAGTATGCTAAAAGCTTGATTAAAAAAACTTCTATTTTATAAAATATCTTGGTAAAGACTTCTGTTTCTTTCTTCTTTAACAGCTGGATTAAAACTTCATTGCTTTCTCTTCAATAGCTAAATTAGGAATTATTTCTTCTCCTACTATCTTTTTCAGCATCAGAAGAAAGACTTGACTATACTCTTTTCAACAGTTAAGTTAGCACTACCCTTTACCCAACATAAATTTTTTCTACAACAATATGCCCACAAGTCAATTATAATCTGTCTCTTACATGATAATTTTCATGACAACCAATTAGATAAAATTTTATGAATACATTTGTTCAGCCAAATCCCTCCTTAATCAGCCAAATCCCTCCTTAATCATAGATATTGAAAACAAGTCAAAAACTTCCAATTAATATAAAATTCTTGACATTCCTTTATAATTAAAAACCAAATTTTCTTCCATAAAAAACCAAAAACAAGATAATCAGTTAACTGTACTGATTTCATTTTTCTTTTTAATTAAAGAGAGATAAAATAAAAAGAAATCTTATTAATTAAAAATAAAATTTACAAAGTTATTAAAATCTTATTTTGTTTTTCCCTCTCTTTTATTTTATTTTTTTAAAAATACTCTTAAATATATTTAATCTTTGAGAAGAGGGAAGAACAAAATGAGTTAAATAACCCTTTAAAAATAGATCTAAGAAAATATTACTTTCCCTCAATAATTAAATATTTTATACTCAAACCTAAGGAACATGCTGCCAACTATCTAATTATTTTATTTTTCTTAGTGCAGCTATATAGCCAATTGGTTACAATACCCTAGTTATATATGGTGAGTGAAATTGAGTTTAACCTCTTTGTTGATATTTTAGTTTGATTCAGCCAATTTCATTTCATTACAACAAAAATTTATGTTAGTCATGCTTTGCTGTGTATTAACATTTTCCACAGATTTACAAGCTGGGATACAATTTATTAAGCCTGTGTGGGGTATTTGGTCAAAAGCAACTGTCTTATTTCTTGGGTCTATTGTTAGTCATGGTTTGCTGTACCTTAACATTTACACAGACTGAGATATTTCATTACTGGTAACAGTCTCATTTATTTGATCTATTGTTATTTTTGGATATGGGATGACTATTGGCCTAATATATGCATGTCTACTTCCAGAACGATGGTGGACAGACAACTGCATCACAGAGCATAAGTTTTATAGGCTCTACACCTATGACACAATTCTGAACTTGGTAAACAATTCAGTATTTTACTGATAGAAAGCCCAGCTCTTTGGATGCTTATTTAGAAAAAGTTTAAACCTTAGATAGGTGTGGTGCAAATATCACCATCCACAATCAGCACTGAAAGTTTTCTAATATTTACCCTCAATTTCTTCAAAGTATCTTCTTTCCTCAGTTTCAGTTCTTTTTGTTTTTTTTTGTTTCCTTGGTCAGAAGTGTAATTGCAACCTGCTTTAAGAAACTGAGGATCATGATCAATTCTCTGATAATACCTCTCTGTGTTGAGAGGTGATCTACTCCTGGTTTGTCTAATTATTTTTCTGCCAGGGGTTGAAGAACCATATCGTGATGAGTATATCCTTTGTGAATGATCCACTTTTGGATCTAATTATTCAGGTTCTGGTAGGACTATGAATATTACCAGTTGATCTCGACTTCCTCTTCCATGGTGGCACTTCATTTCTTCCATGCTGATAACAGGGTAGTGTTTTGATTTTCTGCTTCTCATATTGGATAGCATTCATATGTGGATTATTTTCTTCTCTGTATGCCAATTGTGTTGGAGGTTTAAATTCCTCTTCCTTTTCAGTATATGCAGTTTTTCTGCTGTCAAACACATTGCTCAATTGTACACATCTCAGTGCCAATTAACATCCTTTCAATATGGCTTGAAAATCTGCATCTTAATATTCTTATTATTTTAAAAAGAAATTATTTCACACTCAGCTGCCTACTATATATATACAATTTTAATGCACAAATCAGCGCATAACAGCAGAGCTACTTTAAATTAAATCACAATTTATTATAAACTTAATATAAATTATAATACATAATAAATAATGCCAGAGCGCTTTCAAGAGAACTTAGCTCTCATAATCATGGGTAACAAAGAGTAAGTGTAACAAGGTTGCTATGTGTAAATATATGCAGATATATGTAAATTAATTGAACTATATGCGTAAATCTAATTAACCCATTTCTTAGAAATTTTATAACACGCATCTTTCCTATTCATAGCCTTATCATCCATGGCAATAAAACATGCCTCCTTCACCTTTCTCTTAACATCATTTCTTTCCCTACAAACTATTCTTGGATTTTCAGGTTCACATGAATGACCAGTTAATTTCTGATGCATTGCGAATATTGAGTTGTAAGCTGGGTCTGCTTGGGCCTTGTTGTAAGAATATCTGTGCTGGGACAATCTTGTTGAGAGAGTTGCTTTCGTTTCTCCATAGTATGATGCCATGCAGTTATTTTCTGGGCATGAGATATTATAGACAGCCTGAGAAATGTTGTTGGGTGTTACAATATCTTTTGCATTGTTGATAATTCTATTGGTATTAGGGGGTGTGTGAAAACATAGTTGAAATTCTCTATTAAACACTGAGTAAAGTTTTCTATGGGCATTTGCAAAGTATGGCAACAATATTCTATTTTTCTGCTGCTTAATTGCATTGTTATTTAATTTACTGTAAAATTGTCTAATTTTCCTATCAATGCTATTTTGTTTGAAACCGATATTTAATAAATCGTTTCTATATAAAATCAAATTTGCCCTTTTGTCTGCTTCAAATCTGCAAAGGTGCTCATTCCCATGTAAGAAAGACATCAATCCTGCAAATTTATGAATAGGTGGTGTGTTCAAAAGGGGTTGTATATGGCCTCTTTTTTCTATTGGTTTTACAATCATCTTATAATTGAGTTGTTGACCTTCCCTTTGCACTTGAATATCCAAATATCTAGTTTTCTTGTCACAATCTTCCATTTCTATATTTAGCTTCAGATAAGTACACTCTTGTATGTCCAGCTTGATTTTGTCTATAATCTCTTCTGTAGCAGCAATAAAAAGGTCATCAACATACCTTGTATATACAATTAACTGAAGTGTTTGTTCATATTTAGGAATGATACTTTTTTCAAAATAATTAGGCACAATACTTGATATGATGCCACTCATGGGTAAGCCCATTGGCCATCCATCATTCATTTGGTACCATTATTGATTTTTTAAAGTGGTTAAATAACAACATTGTGGCAACATTTAACAACCAATGGTACCAAATGAATGATGGATGGCCAATGGGCTTACCGATGAGTGGCATCATATCAAGTATTGTGCTTAATTATTTTGAAAAAAGTATCATTCCTAAATATGAACAAACACTTCAGTTAATTGTATATACAAGGTATGTTGATGACCTTTTTATTGCTGCTACTGGAAGAGATTATAGACAAAATCAAGCTGGACATACAAGAGTGTACTCATCTGAAGCTAAATACAGAAATGGAAGATTGTGACAAGAAAACTAGATATTTGGATATTCAAGTGCAAAGGGAAGGTCAACAACTCAATTATAAGATGATTGTAAAACCAATAGAAAAAAGAGGCCATATACAACCCCTTTCGAACACACCACCTATTCATAAATTCGCAGGATTGATGTCTTTCTTACATAGGAATGAGCACCTTTGCAGATTTGAAGCAGACAAAAGGGCAAATTTGATTTTATATAGAAATGATTTATTAAATATCGGTTTCAAACAAAATAGCATTGATAGGAAAATTAGACAATTTTACAGTAAATTAAATAACAATGCAATTAAGCAGCAGAAAAATAGAATATTGTTGCCATACTTTGCAAATGCCCATAGAAAACTTTACTCAGTGCTTAATAGAGAATGTCAACTATGTTTTCACACACCCCCTAATACCAATAGAATTATCAACAATGCAAAAGATATTGTAACACCCAACAACATTTCTCAGGCTGTCTATAATATCTCATGCCCAGAAAATAACTGCATGGCATCATACTATGGAGAAAGGAAAGCAACTCTCTCAACAAGATTGTCCCAGCACAGATATTCTTACAACAAGGCCCAAGCAGACCCAGCTTACAACTCAATATTCGCAATGCATCAGAAATTAACTGGTCACTCATGTGAACCTGAAAATCCAAGAATA
>JAQFVV010014272.1:0-43091 GCA_028023455.1 Epiperipatus broadwayi
GAAATTTACTCTCTTTGTTTGCATATACATTGAGCTATGTTTAATTTAACGTTTAGTTATTTATATTCTTTTCATCATTACTATAGTAGATTTATTTTAAATTTTTTTTCTACACAAGAATTAGTTTTCTACTTTTATATCATAGATCAAAGTGAATCCAAGTGGCAGTGTTGTTTGGATTACTGTTTATGTGTATTCATTCTATCAAATTATATTTTCGTAACAAGATGTGGATGATCAAATTAATGGTAAACACTTCAATGCTTGTACTAATTGATTCAATCATTATAGCACACAATTAATGCATCTATTGTTTTCCTTACCTGTTTTATATTAAAAATCCTAAAGGTATTTATTTCATTTATGTATTCGTGGACAGTAATTTTGTGTTATTCTCTAAGCAATTAATCAGTTTGTATTATAGAAAAGTAATTTTAGTTTGAGGATCTTTTTTTTCAATAGAATAGTATTTGCATTTTGCATATAAAATATACAGTAATGTATAAAAACAATGTATATATATACTTCAACAAAAATAAATAAATTAAAAACTAACTGTAATAAAACACAGTTGCTGAAGCTTTAAGCATAAAATTAAAAATATAAAGCTGAGCACTTTCTGGGGACTTAAGCCTCCATAATCATAGCTCAATACAAAATAAATACAAAATATAAACACTTATTCACAAGCAAAATGCGTACCTCAAATAAAATGTAAACTAAATCTAAATAAATAAATAAAATACAATATAAATAAATAAATATTATAATGTCCATATTTTAGAAATATTAAAACAAGAATCCTTTCTATTAATAGCATTGGGATTACCAGCTATAAAACAAGCTTTTTTAATCTTACGCTTTATGTCATTCTTCTCTGTACACACTAATTTTGCCTCTACTGGTTGACATAAGTGTCTAGCCTTAGTTTCATATTCCACAAACGCTGAATTACTCCAAAAATTTAGTTTTACTACGATGATATAAATATTTATGCTGTGAAACTCTATTTAAAATATTGGTTTTAGTTTCACCATAATGAATAGAACAACAATCTTTATGAGGACAAGAGACACTATAAACCACATGCTGTGTTAAATTAGATTCAATTTTAAATTTTGAATTGTTAATCAATCTATTCGTATTTGGAGGTGAATGAAAAATTACTTGAAAATCTGGAGATAACTTATTAATTAACTGTTTTGCAATAGAATGAATATATGGCAAAACTATACGAGGTTTTTCCATCTTGTCAGGTTTAAATGCAATTATGTAAAAATTTAATAACTATATTCATTATTAATTAAACTTATATGTCTAAGTTTCACTAACAATCCTCTCAATAAACCAAACAGATTTTTCTTTCTCGGTGCCTTTATAGGAAAGAAAATCAAATTTGGTTTTTATTGAGGACTTAGTAAAACCGGACATAAACGCTCAATTATTAATAGGGGAGTTGTAAATTTACATAATTTGCAGTTTAAATTATACAACATTTAGAAAACCCCATAGTTTTTGCCATATATTCATTCTATTGTAAAACAGTTAATTAATAAGTTATCTCCAGATTTTCAAGTAATTTTTCATTCACCTCAAATACGAATAGATTGATTAATGTCTAAAATTCTAAAATGAATCTAATTTACCACAGCATGTGGTTTATAGTGTCTCTGTCCTCATAAAGATTGTTGTTCTATTTTATTATGGGGAAACTAAAACCAATATTTTAAACAGAGTTTCACAGCATAAATATTTATATCGACTGCAATAAAAATCAAATTTTGGGGTAATTCATGTTTGTGAACATGAAACCAAGGCTAGACTTTATGTCAACCAGTAGAGGCAAAATTAGTGTGTAATAGAGAAGAATGACGGAAAGCGGAAGATTTAAGAAGTTTGTTTTATAGCTGGTAATCCCAATGCTAATATTATTATAGATTCTTGTATTAATATTTCTAAAAATATGGATATTTTCATATAATATTTATTTATTTATTTATACATATTTTATTTTTTATTTAGATTTAGTTTATATTTTATTTGATTTAACGTATTATTCTTATGGTTCAATGTCGATATTTCTTATTTATTTTGTATTGAGCTTTTTATCATGTGATATTTGCTTCCATTAAATTGTACTTTTATATTTTTAATATCATGTTTAAAGTTTCATCAACTGTGTTTTATTACAGTTAGTTTTAAATTCTAGTACGTTTAAACAAATGCAAAAGGTCTCATCTAGAACCTTTATAATCTTAAAACTAATAGAACACTTTGGATGATGTCTTTTTCCATTTCAGCGTCATATTTTAAAGACCTTGCTCAATGTAAAATGCTTTCTAAAGCTGAAGGAATATTTATTTATAAGAACGTTGATTACTTATTGAGTTTTCATATTTTGTTACATTTGTAGTCAAGTATGATATAAGATATATATGTGCGGTTAAAATATGCTTCTATAATGATGCCTTTTTCCAATTTAATTTCCCGGCTTTACAAAACAGGAGCAAACCTGAGGTAGAAGACACCATCTCACTGTGTACATAAATTGTATTTGTCAATGCACATGAGTCATATTTTCAATATAGGAAGGAATCAAGAATTATTCTTGGGCTATATTGACTTTTCAATAATAACAAAACTTCTTTCCCATTTCATTGAACCATTTATAGATGTTTGATCATAATGTTTAATAAATACATATTCAATTAAAGTATTCTATACATTGCTTGTGATTAATTTCTAGGTTTTCACTCACCAATATGGTTTTCTGGATGGTAGTTCAATGTACCTGCTGAAATTTTTTTACGGATATATCGCATCTTTACTTCAGCATTTTTCATTTACTTTATTTATTATTAAACTATCTGTATTAGAAATTCAAAAATATCTAAATGCTCTGAATCCAAACCACTTACGTGATATAGTTATATGTATCAGTACACTAAATCATTTTCTGTATATTATAGTATTCTTAGTTTTTTAATAATTGTAAGCATTTCTATCCTTTTGAATTTATTGACTTTATTATTATCGAAAATAAAATAATAATTTAAATTTCACTTATATTAATATGATTCCTTTGTAGTTTGAATTAAATTTTACTTTGGATGTATATTTTTTAATAGGTAAATTCAGTTCATAGTGCAATCTGCATGCAAGATTCTGAAGAAAAAATGATTTTTTGAAAGAAACAGTTATAACTTTTCAAACATTATTATTTATAATTGCAGAAATGTATTATTTTTATCCTTGATTTTCATGAAAACAATCAACACCAAGTCTTACATTTTTGACACTTAATAACATGTTCCAAAGTAAATTGAATTTACATTATTTAATTGAATCGTACTTTTTAAGTATAGGGGTTCTTCCCCCTTTTTTCCTGCACACGTATTCTAATTCATCGACATCGTTTTCTTGGCTAGAAATCTTTGCGAAATAACATCACTTCGATTTTTTTTTATTATCAAGATAAATGAGAGTATTTATTTTTTCCTATATTCTGGCGCTATCTGATGAAAATGTGCATATCCATTGTTAGCATCTTGTCAGGATAGTAAAGCAATTTACTAATCTTCATTCTAGTGTAGCAATATACATTAAATTAAAATATTCAACAATTGGGAATTAATAATACTTAGATAAGTCTAATTTTAATTTTGTTATTGCAAATTGGTAACGAACGGTCTGTGCTCGTTACATATATGTAACGAGCACAGACGTTCGTTACAATAACAACAATGTATTAAAATAATTTTATTTAAAAAATTTCTCTTTTTTTATTAACATATGTAAAAAGTTTTAATCTTGATCATTTTTGATACCATAGTAGAGAGTTGGAATCAAGAATTAAGATTTCACTTTCTAGTTCAAACATGTCACTTTAATGTTTTGAAAACGCTCAGGCCAAAAGGATAAATGATCATCATATAGTATATATAGTTCTGTCATTGTTTTTATTGTTTGAGAAGCAGATGTTCACTATTTATTCACCACACTAGTTTCTCTGTAATAGCCTTCATCAGTGGTGTCCATCATTCCTCAGGGCTTACAGTCAGATGATTCTGGAGTATAATAATCAGAGTGAATATCTGCTCATTGAGGCATACGATTACTGGGAAGGCAACAAGGTCATTTGATATTTTAGTGATATATAATGTAAATTTAATGGTAATATTTTTATAAAGCAGAGATAAACTTTAATGATCCTTTGATATCATTAATATAGATCAAAGTCAGTTGTTATTTAATAAAGTCACTATTAAATACATGGTATTATTTTTAAACTATATATGATTATTATTTTAAATTTTTGTTATACATAATCTTTACTGTTAAAATAAAAATATTAGTGTTTGATGTTATGATATAATAATAATAATAATAATAATAATAATAAATAATAATAATTATTATTATTATTATTATTATTATTATTATTATTATTATTATTATTATTATTTCATCATTTGTTGTTTGGGGGAGATCATTTGATGTTTGAATTCAAAATGGCAAGATTTATAACCAAATGCTTAATTGCTGCTAGAAGTTCATAGAAGTTTGACTAATTAAAGAGACAAGTAGAACTCTTCATAGAAGTTTAATAAATTGATGTCATGGAATCAAGCTACAATCGGGAGATCTTGAACCCTTCATAGAAGCTTCTGAGCAATGGAAGAAATTGAACTGGGGGCCAATCTTTTGATCTTGAAATTTTCAGTGAAGTTTGAGCTCTGGAAGGGGCATTGGTAACCAGTTTACAATCTATTGATCTTGAACTCCTTCCCTCATAGAAGTTTGAGCTCTGGAAGAGATAGAACTGTCTATAGAAGTTTGAGCACTGGATGTGACAGAACTGGGCCACACGCTATAGATCTTGAACTCCTCATAGAAGTTTGAACAATGGAAGTGCAAAACCAGTCAATGGCCAGATCTTGAACCCTTCATAGAAGTTTGAGCACTGGAAGTGACAGAACTGGGCCACACCCTTAAGATCTTGAACTCCTCATTGAAGTCATGAGGACTGGAAATGACAGAACTGGGCCACAATCTAAGATCTTGAACTCTTTATAGAAGTTTGAAAAATGGAAGTAAAAAACTTGGCCACAAATGTATAGATCTTGAACTCCTCATAGAAGTTTGATATAACGGGAAATGACAGAGCGGGGCAACATACCCAGTGATCTTGAACTCCTCATAGAAGTTTGAGCACTTTGAAGTGGACCAACTGACCATATCTTTGTAGATTTTGAACTCTTCGTAGAAGTTTTTCTGAGCACTGGAAGGGATAGAACTGGGTTCACAATCTATACATCTGGAACTCCAAAAATTTGCTAATTTATTTCTTCGGTAAACTACATTGAGCTCATGGGGAGTAAATATTAAGGCAGACCATTTATTTTTTGCTTTTCTTGGCCAACAATTGATTCAGGAATTTGGTGTTTTGGCTCCATCAAAACGAACCTTCAAGACATATTACCTGATGACTCATTTATAGCACACTACCGTCTATGGTTTAAATGCATTGGTTAAGTTGTGGTCTCTGGAGCTCAAGATCTATAAATCATGATTCTGGTTCTTCTTTAATGAACTTCCCAATAATACAATAATTTGATTGCTAATATATATAACTTATAGATATAAATATAACTTTTTATCAATGTGTGAAATGGTTAGGTCATTGTATTAATTTTTATCATAAACCTAAACTAATATAAGGACCAATTTAACAACAACAAACAAAATACTTTATACTTAAGAATGTTAGGAAACGTGCCATTTTGTTTAATGACCAATAATTGTTTCCTCTTATTATAAAATCTTTGTATAAATGTATTTTTTAATATCATATATATTTAATATTCCCATCTGCATTTTATGTTGTACATTCAGAAATATTGGCTATTCTTTCTTGAGTAATAATTGATTATAAATGAAGGTCTACCTTATTTCATTTCGTCAAGTCTATGAAGATTTTGAACAAGATTCATAAAATGATGAAATTAATTTTGCACTGTTTTTTCGTAATTTAAACTACATCAGCAGTTTTAATAAGAATGTGATACAAATTTAAGAAAAGGCAATTAGTAAAGGGGGAAAATAATTATCGTTACTTTTTATTACACTTCTTATGAGTAGATTCATCTCTTTAATCTGCTTCGTTTGTCAAAAAGATGATTGATATGCTACGCTTGTTCTTTCAAATCTTCCTCTTAAGAATGCATAGAATTGGTTAATCTGATTTGGTAGCACTTGCTCAACATTAACTATAACATTATTTACCTAAATTCAAAAAACAAAAGGCATTGATTAAGATGCTAATGATTTATATATTTGAAACATACAGATCCTGATCAGATTTGCATAAATGCATTACTTTTTTTCTGTTTGCAGTTTAAGTTACTGGTATTAAAACATTACTTATCTTTTCAATTCAATGATTTTGTTATTTTATGGGGGTAGAATGCCACAGATTTAATATAATATTCAACATAGGTATAGTACAGGGAGATTTTTCTTTATTTATTTGATCAAGAGTCTTGATGCATTGTCAAACTATATGCTATTTAAAATTATCTTGAAGCAGCTGACATTACAAATAAAATGGATGAATATCATGAATATAAGGGAATAGATTCACCATTATTTTTTTCTAAACTAATTCCAATCAATTTTATGTCGTAAATTAAAAAAACTGACAATTCCTAATAGTTTTTTTTGAGTCGCAAAAACGAAACCTAATATTTTTAAGAACTTTCAGAATTACAACACCAAATAGTTAACTCAGTTGATTTGCCAAATAAAATTTGTTCCATTGACGCACTATCGCATCAGCCATATTTTTTATCTCACATGATTCTCATGAAAATTGAATAAAAAGCAAAAATTTCGGAAAAATAAATGTATATAAAGAAAAAAAAATATATATACTTCTTAATATTAGTATTTATTTTGTCATCACCATCATTTTATCCATTATTGATTCAATGCAAGGTCTTTCTAAATAGAATCTAGTTTCTTGAATTTTCAGCCTATCAAAATCACACCAAATTTTGGGGTTGGGCCCATCCTCCCCCATTTACGGTCTTTTTCGAAATCTTTCAGAATCAAATTTACGACTTCCATCATTGTTCAGCTAAAATATTTCGTTATCTTTCAATTTTTTTTTTAATACACAATAATGACACCTGTTGTTTCTGACATCCATATTTTGTGTTATTCTGAACAATCATTTTTCCATGCTTTGTTGAGTGGTCCAAAGATTCTGTAATGTTTTCAAAAGACCGTTCATACCTCAGACTCATACTCAAGAATTGGTAAAACATATAGATTAAAAACCGCTCTTTTCAAATATTAAGGCACATTTTCTTTTATATTACACACATTAATATTTTAGTAAGAGATTTTTAGCCAACATTTACTGAGACATTGTTTGCTTCATCCAGAAAATGATTATTAAATATTCTATTGCTTATAGAAATTATGACATTTAATTTAATTGACCAAATTCTCACTACAGGACCATAGGGCAAACTTAGAAGGTGAGATCACTTCCTTTGCCAGGAGTAAGCCGTTATGAGAGATCTTGGTCCTGCAGCGAGCAATACAGTTTTTTTTTTTTCCACTTACATGCAAATTACTATATGGGATATATAACTTCCGTCCAAGTTGACCAAAGCAACAATCAAATGTAATGATGCTTTGCTCTTGGTGGAAAACATAAATCAATCATACCACAGACATTTTCATAAATAAATAAATTTCAAATATGATCTAAGTACTAACACAAAAAAAAATACAGACGCTTATACCAAATTAAAAGTTATCTCTTTGAAATAAAAATTTACTAAATATTTTTTTTAATGAAAAAATGTCTTCCTTTTAAATAAAATGAAATTCGATATTGATTAATGAAAATGTAAAATATATTAACAAAATTATGGAATTTCGAATATTGCAAAAGAAAAAAACCTAACTACATTTAAAAAAATATATTTATTTTTTATTTTTCTGAAAAATGATAATATTTTAAAATAATTTAATTCTTACGATTTTCTTAAATACATATTAAAAGTTGAAAATTATTAGAATTTTAGTTCTGAGTAACTGGATTCTCATACGATAATGATTTTATATATAAATCAATATAGTCATATTGAAAATATTAATAAAAAGTTATTGAATATAATTTTTCTTGGAAGTTCATTTAATAGTAAAACTTTATAGATCGGATAGAAAATGTCACCGAATAAAACAAATTCAAATTGAAGAATTTGTGTTTCCCTAAGTATTTCTTTTATGCAGAATTAAAATAAAGCAATGTTACAATGTTGATCTGCCTAATATATCCAGATAATACATTCCAACATAACATGTAACCTAGTGACAACAACCGAAATGCTTATTAATTGCCTCTCTTTAATTCAAATAAAATGAGACTTTTTGGTTTAGTGACAGCACATCCGCCCACATAGTACTACGGTCTGGTTTGAATTCAGATCAAGTAAAAAGTTAGAAAAATTAAACAGGCCTAATTTTTTTTTTCTTTAGGGTATGCTTATCCATCCCACCTTTAATTATCCTACATTGATCAGTAAAAGCTTTATCTATCTATTTTAAGCTAGATATTAAAAGAAGGATGGGAAAATGCATATATTCTTTTCACAGTGTTATGGGTGTTCTCTGCTGTATTTCTCGTGAGTTGCTGTTGGAGCCATTGCACTATAACGTTGTCAGTTTACCTTTACTTTTCTTGAAATAACAATTACTCTTTCATTTGTCTTTCTGGTTTTCTTTTATATAGCTTGGAATATCCTGATTTACCATAGCTAAGTGCAAACATTGTCTATTCTTTTTGTTTATATCGAAATGTATACTCTTTTCTATTTCCTCCTTTTACAATTATTAATATTAAACATGCATGTATGATTTTTGTTGTTGTTGTTATCTATTGTCTTTCTTTTAGTTTGCTTTATTTGCTTCTTTTTGTTTTTTTAATATTTCATTAATAATATCTGTGTTCAGTTAGCAGTGATATAAAATACTACTATTATATCACACTTATTTCAACAACTGAATATCAGTCAAACTATAGAAGCACCAATCACAAAAGCTTTACAAACCAGAGAAATCAATCTTATTTATTTGATAATGGTTACTATACAGTCAACACCAGCCTACAATAAATACATTATAGTACATAATAATTTTTGCTTTCCAATGTACATAGTTATTATTTATAACAACATATTATTAATAAATTACAAAATATCATATGGCTTACTGCCTGCACATTACTTTTATGTAGAAATCTATTTCTCCTAGTCTAATTATCGCCACCTAGGGTAAGATTGATTAATAAATTGTTGCTAGTTTTTTTTTTATATATCCCTAGAATAGTTTCTAGCTTATAGCTCTTATCTGTGAGAACTTTTGGATGCGTAGCTGTTGTTTCTGTATTGTCTATTTGTGTGTTATTACTAACAAGTTGTTTGTATTTGGAAAGTTTAAATAAAGTTTAAAATTTTTTATACATTCACTCATAAATGATGGAAAACGTCCAACATATCACATCTTATTGGTAGTATGCATTATTAGCAGTGAATATACCTATTTTCCAATTTATCATATTTACTATGTCATTTGCCTATACCTTTTCATGATTTAATACTAATGCCAATCAGCCATAATATTAATGAAAATCCTCCTAAGATTGACTGCCTAAGATTCAAAATACTTAATTAAAGGGGTCTCTTTGATCCTTATTTTATGAATATAGTGAATGGTGATCAAAGGAGTTTAGGTGGTATTGAATGATGTGTTTTATTCGTTATCTCTTCAAGTTTAGTAATAAGTTTTAAACATTGGGTTTAATTTTATTTTATGATTACTTAATCACAAGGACAAATTTAAAAAATACCAGGAATTATGCTCTGTTAGCTTGAGATTTTTTTGTTGTTGTTGTTTTGATTAGAAGAATATCCAAAAATGTTTTTGCTCACCCAGAAACAGGCTAACTTCGTCTTCTGAATTAATTGGTCAGTGTTCAAGTTTCCCTTAATTTTTATATATCTAGGAATCTCTAGTTTTAAGCAAAATCTACAGTACTTTGGAAATTTTATTTTTAAATATTTGTTAAATCAGGGGTGGGCCTGCTAAGAGTTTTTATGCGGCCCTCCAAGACAATCAGAAAAATCCGCCTTGAACTGAGAATTCCTTCCCATGTGCGGCTGAATATTCATCTCATATTTTCCGCTAGGATGGCCACATCAATACACATGCACAGTGTAGATATGATGTGCAGTGATTTTCCAGTTGATCTGGTTAATTTCAATTTTGTCTTTGTATTAGCAAATATATACATTTCCAACTGTAGTGAAACTATGAACCCTCCAAAAAAATGTAAAATCAGTGATGAATGTCATGTGTTTAAAAATAATGGACAAATAAATATTTCTTTGGTAATACAGGGAATAAAGCAGTGTGTTTATTGTGTCATGAAAAAAAGGTGTGGCCCTCTGCTAACCTTTGCTTCCACAAGATGGCCCCCGATGCGGCCCTCCGCCAACCTCTGTGGCCCTCAAGCCAAAACAATTGCCCACCCCTGTGTTAAATCATTTAGCGTATTTATTAGTTGTTTAAATAAAAAAGGGAGAGATCGATTTTTTTTCAAATTTTTGATCTTTTTGTCACTAAGCTTTTTAAAATAATAATAATAAAGAAATTAAAATTTTTTAAATGTTATTGATTCATCCTTGCAGAGATAGAAATCTCAAATGCCAATTTTTAGAATTAGGATTAAATATAAAGCTGGTCACGTGATTTAAAAAAAAAAAGAAATGTATTTTGTAAGAAGTGATTAAAATAAACGATTAATAATAGATACAGATTTAATAAAAATATTTTTTTTAAAAAGTCGATAATTATGAAACAATTTTAATATAAATATTAAATATAAATCAAAAGATCAATTATATATAGATTTTGCTTTTATTGTTCCAATTAGCTGACTAGCATTTTTTTCTCTTTCTGTTGATCTCCTCATGTTTTCCTAAAATGTTTCACTTCAATCTTTCTTTTTTTATTCATTTGCCACTAAAAGTTGATCCTCACACATATAAAATATTATTTGTTTATGTTTGTGATCATCATTAGCAAACAAATTTCTTTTATAGTCAAAATAAGAGTCATAGATCACATGACCCTATTCTCTTAAGATTGTAAGTTATAAACAATGAAGATTGACAATTCCTCAACAAGCTTTGTGATAAATGCTTAGCTAGAGAAAGCATTTAAAATATCTCTGTTGGGACCCTCCCACCTCATGGTTTCATGCTCTGGTACTCCTCAGAGATGTGCTAGGATAGGTTTAGATAGAAAGCATTTAAAATATCTCTGTCAGAACCCCCTCCCCCCAACCTCTTATCATGGTTTCTTGCTCTGGCACTCCTCAGAGATGTGCTAGGGTAGGTTCAGACCTAGCACATCTCTGAGGAGTGCCAGAGCATGAAACCATGGTCAGAGGTTTGGGGGGGGGGGTCCAGTCAGATATTTTAAATGCTTTCTTTAGCTAATCATTTATCACAAAGCTTGTTGAGGAATTGGCAATCTTCATTGTTTATAAATTTCTTTTATTTTCTGTTTTTTTTTTTAAAGTAATTATTGCATTAAACTGGGTAAAGAATCGGTATCATGGTTTAGTATAGTGGAAAAGTAGTGGACTAAGGTCCATGGATCCTTATTTTAGCTCTATCACTTCTGATGCTTAAACTTCTTATGTACTCTTGAGCATTAAATCATTTGATTATTCATTTCTCTCTCCAAGGTATAGAGCAGTGATAGAGTAGCTAAGTCTCGAGCTCAAAGTTCTGCCTGGGGTTTGAACTTCATATGAATTCCTGAACAGTAAATGATTAGATTATTAGAGTTATTGCTACAAATTATTTTTAAAAAGAAAGATTGTTGTAGATCATCTCAATGCAATACATCTCAGATTTCATCCTAAATTGTCATTTAGTGACAGTTAGGTATAATATTGACAGTTAATGAAGTTATAGTGATTGTTAATTCTGTTAACAAACATATCATACATCTTATCAATATTGTAACTCTTTCACAATTTTGCAGTTGCGATATCACATGATGAATAATTTTCCAGTGAATAAATACCATTCCATACCATAAAATTAAATGCCATTTGGATCTTATCGGTCTTTAATTTGAATTAAGATTGCTAAAATAAGTTAAGAGGATGGACATAGTGCTCTATTGAATGTTTTTTTAGCCTGTATTTGGGCAGAGATTTAATGTATATATTACTTTTGTATATGTCTTTTTTATTTTTTAAATATCATTGTGTAGTTTTTGCATAGATTAAATAAAATCAATAATTTTGCTTATACTGGGTGTTTTATTAATTATAATGATGAAAAATGCTTGCATGTATACATTACATAACAGTATTTGGTGTTATTAGAAGAATCATTAATCTTATGTAGATCTGTTAATCAGCTCAATTATTAGAATAAGTTATAAAAGTATTAAAATGAGAATTTAAAACTCGAAAAACCCAACCACCCAATTTTCTTTTGCAAATGCAATCCTTTTTTTTTTTTTTTTTACAATTTATATTACTTTTTATAATGAATAATATTTCTATAGTATAATTTTCATTACACCATCCTCAAGTAAAGTAGGGACTGGTTTTTATCCACTTTTAACATCTTCTGGCGATGTAATCATAAACATATGACCAAAGATATGTGAAAAGGATATATGATCCCCAAGATGCATATTTCATGTGGATCCAGCACTCATCAGTTGGCTCAAACCACAACAATCTCGTATACATATCTTTTATCATTGTTCAATATATATAAATATTACTTCTTAATCTTTACTTTTCAAATTTTTTTTTTATTTCACTGAATTCTCATAATTATTTTAAAGGATTGATAAATAAGTTTTTAGGTGAAAGAAATATATATAAATTAATAAATAAATTGTTAAATACAAATAAAAAAAATATGAAAAGAATAAGTAAGAAAAAAAATATGGGATTTTAGAGTAAATGAAAAAATATTTTATAAAGTAAAATAATTATAAAATTTATTATTAAAAATATGTCATTAATGAATTTTTTAAGTGCATAAGAGAAAGATTAATTTAATTATGTGAAGATCACATTCAAAAAAATATAGCATAGGTTATGTATATTCAACAGATGCATTCATTACTAGTACGTGTTAAAATGTGGAATAGATTTAAAACACTGCAAATTTGCGATATCTCTTACTTACAGCTTATTATCAAATATTACACAACTTCATGTTATGGCCTAACATTTGTCACTTTGGAATGCACAGCTACTCATGACTTTGAACCTATGCATTCGATATATGTAACAAAGTTTAAGAAATGAATTTGTATTTCTCAGATCAGACATGACCTCAGCAGGGTTAATTAATATTTTAAGTGATGAAAATAAATTCATTTAAAGGGAATTTATAAAATAGTGCTCAAATTATAGAAATAATAATGAGAATGTACATTAAATTGGAACTATAAAGAACTAAATAAAACAAGATTGAGAGTAGCATTTAAATGATAAAAATTCTAATGTTTTTGATCATTCAAAGAAATTTATAACGATTTAATTATGAAATTAAGTTGTTGCAAAATGGTGAATCTTATCAAGAAAGAAATATCTATTTTAAATGAAAAGGGAAATCATTTATAAGTTGTTTTAATGAGTTTACCAATACAGTTAAGAATGTAATGAAATAAAACAAGTATGGATAAAAAGTATTATGAATTTTGAAAAATATATAATTGAATAATTTGTCAGAATTTTCTTTTACAAGAGATATATATTGTACTGTATTTTTGGTACAAGTTTTACATTATTGGCAATGTACAATTTTAATTTTAAGAAAGAATATTTTTCTTTTAAAATACCATCTGATTTTATATTTAGACAAGTTAGGTAATATATTTTTTTAAGTTAAAGAGATAAAAAAAATAATATAAAGAGAATAACAAAATGTTACTTTGATTTTTGCTAAGATAAGAATATAAATTCTTATCATAAAACAATTAAAAGTTAAAATCATAGCATTAAAGATGGCCACCAAAGGAGAAAAAGATGATTTTGTGAACAAAAACACATTAAATTTGTCAAAGTTAAAAAGATGTAAACAGGATATGTGCGGCAGACTAAAATCAGGGAGGGGTATAAAAAGCAAATACATATTGCATCTTAGATTTTTGTCTTCTTGTGCCTTGTGTTAAGTGTGATCTCTAAAAACAGTTTACTATAAAATTGGATTTTTCTATGAGGTCATATAAAATGCACCAAGCTACTCTCATCAGTGGACTGAATTGTACTATGTGTGAGTAGAGAAGAAGAGTTCATTTGCCGATGTTTCTTCTTTCCTGAAGTCATAAAATGCTGAGAGTGAAGCTATTGCCTACCTGAGTTTTTGAATCCCAGACTACCTACAAACTGGAATAAGAGTGTACAATGGATACCTCCCATCTACACAATGCTACAATTTAACAATTAAACTTATTGGTAAGAAACATTACTTCCTATGCTAGAAGTGATCACTTTCTTAAACTATAATGCTTAAAATGCTATGTTGAGTTAGACTGCTGAAAATCTGAATCTTAAAAGCAATAACTTTTAATAACCAATTAAGTTTGATTCTTATACTTTTTATTCTCTTATTAGTGTTAAAATATTTTAATTATAAATTAATAAACTTTATGAATATAATTTGTGTTGTCTATTTAAGTTTACTAGAGTAATATTATTTAAATTCTACCATTTTTATTTTGCCAAGTAACTTGCTACTGCCATATTAAAAAATATAATCCTCCAGGATGTAACAAATGATTACGAAATAGTGACTAATAAAAATAGGTGGGGGGGAGTGACCCAGTGGATTCACATATAGAATCCTGGCACCTTACAAAAAAATTAAAAGCTGGTTCTGTCCTCAACTATTATTAAAATTCAGTTGTGTTAAGTTGGGTTTTTCTCTGACCTACGATCTGACTAAACAAACATATCAGATCTCGCCTCAATTTATTCAAACTCTTAGATAATTTATAACAATGTAAACATTTATAACTATCGTAGAAAACCTTTGTATATACCTATTATCAATAAATCTAAATTTTTAAATAAAAAAAAGTAATTGCATTCGCAAAATTACCTCACATTCAAATGAGTGAATTATCGGAGCCAACTTAATTTGGGCACTGAATACATAAGGAATGTAAATCATATAAACCCTAAGATACTGATGGATGGTACAATATATATATATATATATATATATTGAGATAGAACTTTTCTATCTTAATACCTAAGTGATTTTAAAACATTTCACGGTTGGCAAGCATAAGCTTAATTTCAACTCTTAATTTTTTTTTTAAATATATGATTGTAATATATATGTGCACATATTGATAAATGTGTACATTTATCATTGCATAGTCAATGTCATTTTAGTTTCTAAAAAAGAGACAAACTTTGCAACTAAACTTGTTTAAAATCTGTTTAAAATGTATAATACAGGAACAATACTTAATTATAAAACTTTTATCAGTTGTTAACTATATTGTGTGTGTGATTTTTTTTTTATCCATTAAAACTCTTAGAAAATCAATTTTATTTTATAAAGCTTTGATTCTGGTTTTAATATTATGTTATCTGAAATATAATCCGCTATATTTTTTCCCATATACATACGTAATATTATAAATAAGGGATGACTTCCCAGAGCATGCGCTTTAAAATATCTTTGCACTTTTCCATAACCATCAACATTAAAAGCATAAGTGTATGCTTATGCATGGAGTTTATATCTAGATAAACCAGTCTTTTTGCTCACTGTGCTTAAATCAGAACTTCAAGCTATTGCGTGTCTGAGTTATAATTTATCAGTAGTTTATATTATAGTAAATTCTATATTCATTTTGTATTTAATTGCAGATGGTTAAAAATGAGATTGTGTCTCTTTCCTGAGTAAATCTAATAGATTTATACAATTTAATTGATAAATTACAACTCAGGCACCCGATAGACTGAAACCCTGATTTAAGCATGGTAAGCAAAGAGTGGTATATGTAGATATAAACTCTAAGCATAAGTGTACATTTATGCTTTTAAAGTTGATGCTTATGGGAAAGTGGAAAGAGATTTTAAAGTGCATGCTCTGAGGAGTTACTTCTTATTTATAATATTATATTATCTGTAAATCCACAGCTTTGTCTAATTAAAAGTATTTGTCTTGCGTTGTTAGCCGAGAGGTATCGCAGTCGCCATGCAAGCAAGTAGTTGGTTGCAGACGGTTGTGGGTTCGCGTCCCGGCCGATGCTATGACATAGGGAAAAAAAAAAAAAAGTATTTGGTAAATAGATTGAATGGAAATAATTACAGGCTTAATTAAGGAATTTGTAAATTGAATGAATAAAGATAAGTGTAAAAAGAGAAATCACTGGCTTTGTTAATTAAAAATTATTGGTAAAAAATGAGTCAGCTTGTTAATTAAAAATTTAATGATATAAGAAGACCAGCTCGGAATTATATTTCATTCTGCTTTTATTTGCCATCAAGCCTGCTGATCTTGTGATTGTTATTGTTGTCTGTTTAGCCTATGTCCTGAACTTTGACCAGTAGTTATGTTAATAACAATGAGCAGCTTAATCACTGGGAAATGAACTTCACTTCTCAAGCATGTGCCTATAGCCATCGAATGGCTAACATTTCTTGCTAACTTAGTCAATAACATAGCCAACTACTATCATCAAATATGCTGATCCATTAAATGAACTTCTCAATATAAAAGAGGACAATTTTTTTTGCATTAACAAACCAATAAATAAAGACTTCACATGGAAATTACTATAGAAACTATTGCACACCTATGTATATACATCTACATAACATTCAACTTTTCCAGAAAATATTTCCTTCACCATCCTTTTTTGTTGGGACTTTGGGTCAACTTCTACTTATGAACTATTTTATAAGACAGCTCTAATAGCCAGTAATAGATAAGTTAAATGATGTAATTTTATATTTATGTCTTTATCTGTTTTATAAACTATTTTTATTATATAAATGTTTATATGTTTTAACCGTTAGTGTCGTTGATATTATATGCTAGTTTTGGTTTTAGAAATTAGTTTACTTTTAAAATTTTAATTTTTCTTACTTTTTCTCCTCATAAAGAAAAAGAATCACTTTCATGATTGTTGTTAATTAGGATTGAGATTACTTTTAAAGAAATTTTTTTTTTTTTTTTAAAGTGTCATAGCATCGGCCGGGACGCGAACCCGCAACCCGGGCAACTGCCTGCTAGTGCAAGGCAGTCGCGCTGACCTCTCGACCACCAAAGCAAGAAATGTTTTCATTAGGAAAAAAGTGAAAGTTTTAAAAGAGATTTATGAAACAGATTATTATTGTTATTTTTTCACTTTTAGTGGGCTACTTAGATAAAAGCATTTAAAAAAAAAAAGATTTTTTTTAAAAAAATATTTTATATTTTACAAAGTAATAAGCAATAATAATGCCTCTTAAGATTTTTAAAATTATTAATGTATGTGTGTGCTTGACTTGTAACTCCATATAAATTGTTTGATAAGCTGATTAAACTTGTTAACAGTTTTGCTTGTTTGGTCTGTTTGCAACTCATGTGTCTGAAATTAAAGGAATTAATATATGTATATGTGTGCATTATATATATATTGATCCCAGACATCCACCATGTGAATTTATTATAATATGTCTTGACCTCTCATATTTTTCTTTGTTATTTTTGCTTGAGATGCATGCAAATGTTGATATTTTGCATTGGATAAAGAGATCACAGGTGATTAAGATGCGTATTTATTGTAGTTCTAGATTTTTTAGTGGTTGAATCCAATGCACAGCATATAAGCTTAATTTTTGTGATAACCTGCATGTGCAAATATGGATAGTAGATTAGGGCTGCTTTATTATTGATTGTGAAATACGTATGTGTGCACATCTGGATAAATTATTGAATCATTATCTAATAGTATTATAAGAAAATTTTGTGGGGTGTGTGTGTGTAATATTTAAACTGTTAGCCACCAAATACACTATATGCTTACATGAAAAGAGTTTATCACTACTCAAATGACATATTTAAACTTTGGGGTATAGAACTGTATACTACACTTTGTTAAATTGTTAATAAACATTGTTTTGTTGACTGTTAGATTTGTCCAGCATTTTGTTTACTTTTGTCTGCTGTGCTAATTTCTATTTGCCAAGAATTTCTGCTCTCTCTGATCTAGAAGTGATTTTAGATATCTGAGTGATGATACAGCTTACTTGGTATCCTCACCAGTAAACTATACATTTCTAGGCTAGAGGTGTAGTGGCACCCCTGATGATGGATATTATGTGTCTGTTGTTCATTACTATATATACATATCAATTTGCATGCAGATTAACACATTGTCCAAATTACACAGATCACACAGACATTGTGATAAGTTATGAAACAATAATTTAGACACTTATAGTAGATATTCTGACTGAACACAGCATTATAATAAAAGGGGAACATGACCAGTAGGCACTCCATTAATGACTAATCAATTACAAAATATTGATACCCAGTTATTAGAGATGTAAAAGAGAAAATTTCAAATAAAAGCATTTTATCAGAACTAATTCCAATTAAGGAAAGATATGTATATTGAAACTATATAAATATGCTTCATGCCAATTTGTATCTAAATAATTTTAAACTCTGTTATAGGGAAATTTTAAATTTTATTTTTTAAAAAATGTATAAAGGCTTATAAAAATTTACTAAAGGCATGTGTATGTAAAAATGATCAATATGGTTAGCTAAGAATAGATGAATAATTAGTACTGTTCAAGTGCATAAGAGATTCTAGAAAATTTTGATAAAAAAGTAATTTAAATTTAAGATACTTAAATTCCTTAGCATTATGTTTTATAAAATTTGTAAAGGCAGATTAATTACAAGGCATAGGTACATTTATAAGTATTATTAAAACCATATGTAATTAATAAAAAGTAAAGTAATTGTCCTAGTATTATCTATTTAAATGATGTTTACAATGTTTGGCCTTGCAGTAAAAATGTGTTGATTGTTGCTTAATTACAGCAAGGAATGCAAGTAGACAAAAGGTACGTGGAATTTGGAAAAAATTTACTAATTTGGAAAAAAATTACTAATTAAGAAAAATAAGAATTAAAAAAAGAATTAAATTGTAATCAACTGATCAAAATTACTATCAGTAAAAAAAAAAAATTTTTTAATTAAAACTCATCTGAATGCTTTTTGTTGAAAAATAGTATAAATACCTATATAAATATAAACTGGGTCTTCTTTTGATCAGAAAATTCCACAATTGATCTTTTTTGAGGAGAAAATTTTCTTCAAGCTGGTCTTTTATGAAATAATTTTTCAAGAATCTTCATTCATCAAGTTTCTACAAGTTCATTAATCTTTTGGCTGTTAGAAGCCATGTTTAGTGCAAATGTGCGAGTAGAAGCTTGTGACTGCTTCTCCTGCATCATCCTAGTTGAGTGCGAGTTCAGAATCTCAATGGAGTTGTTGAGTTGCTGTCCATCTAAAGTCTGCTGACCAGTGTACCTGTGATTGTGTTTCTGCCATTATAAATGAATTCAGCCTACTGACCTGCTGGGTCATCATTCAAGAAATAAGTTGCCCAGTCAATTATGTCACCCTCAATTATATACTAGTCCAAAAAACCAGCCTGTCTTCAGAATTAAGTTTTAATATCCAAGAAAAGTGTAATACAGGATCAAATGAAGGTGAATTGCATCATGAAAGCTGCGTGCCATCAAACCTATATGTTCCTTTTCATATCTTGCTACATTTTAAATATCCTTCATGAAGATAATTACAGAAACATGAACTTTCACCATGAGATCTCTGCATCCCTATACTAATAAAACAATTCATATGCATTTAATGTTTTCCTTTTCTTTCTATCATTTTTTTGTGTACTATATTTTTCTTTAAAATTATGTTTTACATTAAATTAACCTGTATTTGTTTAAAATGATTGAATATATTGCTATATGCCATCATTCTTAATCGTATATACATGTACTAGATTTAGTATTGAGGGATCAGATGATGGAGGGTTATTTTGTAAATATATTTTCATGTCTTAAATTTTGAGAATTATTTTTTTTTCCCCGTTAAAGAAAGCTAATTAATCAAAGATGTTTGTTTTAATCTCCCTTCACCTGGTTTGAAGATTTTGTTTTTCTAAAATATAATCAGTCATGCATTTCAATTAAAACTTTACTCTTGCAATTATTGAGATTAGAAAACAAGATTTTTTTAAAACAAATAAAGCTGAAATAATTTTAAAAACCATATTAAAAATAAAGTTAATTTACAGGTCATTTAATTTACCTTAGCCTCATAAATGTTTGATTCAATTCTAAATCGTAGACTTGAAGCTATTGTGTGGCTATTATATTTCATAATATGTGAGTATGATCTCCAGGATGGACTTTTAAATAAGCAGGGATTATTAATATTTTATTGTTTATGAATATTTACACTGGATAAACCATTTAGGCTTTAATTTAGCCAAGTAAAGTAATATATGACCACTTGTTCAAACTTATAAGCTACTCATGCTTGTTTTTTTTTAGTAATCATTGTAAATTCCAGTCTTTCATAATGAAGAATTACTTATGCTCATTCCTTTATTTAAATTGTGTTGCTGGGTTATTTATATATATATATTTAATTTATATATTTGTTCTGCAAGCAGATAAGCATTCCTGCTTTGTGGAAGTGGATTGGGTGAATATTTTCTTGATAAGGTAATGCCAAGGTGGATGTATCTCTCATATTTACTTACTTGAATAATATTTGCTGTTGTCCTTAATATTATTATCAGTCTAGGTGAATTTCCTGCTTGATAATAGGAGCAGACATTTATCCCTGCTTTATATGACTCTCTGATTCGATAAAAATTTCTGGGTATGGCCGCATCAAAGTGGGCGTATCCTATCTCTGTTTCAACATTGGATATACTATTATGTTTTTGATAACCTAGCACTGCATTCAGTTTTTTTAATACATTTTAAAGCCTGATGTTGCAAGTGTGTAGTCACTCATAATTTTAAATCCATTGTGGTAATCTATTAATTATTGTGATTTTAATATCATTAAATAAATACTCCTAGGTTCATCCTGCTTAATTAAGAAGTAATTAGTAGTTAAATCATCATGCCTATAATCCCACTATTGTATGTAAGTTAGCGATAATTAAGCTCTTTAGTCATTAAATCTGTAGTTAGTGGTAATTAAACTGCTTTGTCACTAAGTCATTTTTTAACCTGTAAGAAATGCAATATAATCATAGTTTTTTAAGTCTAGTCATAAACTTCATATATATTTTTTTATTGTTACTAATAAATTTATCTATATGCACAATTCCTCTCAATGTTTACATCGATTAGCATTTTGTTTTTAGTTTTAAGAGTCTCTTGCACCTCCTTGACTTCAGTGGTATATAAAAAACAAACAGGTGTCACTGACCTCATTGAAAAAATTAAAAGATTGGAGTTGGGCTGGATATATTGCTAGAAGAGATGATAATAGATGGACAATTGAAATCTTAAACTGGATTCCATGAGATTGTAAAAAACCCAGAAAGAGACCACATGTGAGATGGATGGATGAAATAAGAAAGTATGCAGGGGTGATATGGAGAAGAGAAGCTAAAGATCAGAGAAGATGGATTAAGCTTGGAGAGACCTTCATCCTGCAGTGGATTGATAATGGTTGATGATGATGATGATATATGCTAACATCAGATGCAGTAGTCATGTGAAAATTGTCCTGGGGCAAAAGCAATAAGGTTCAACTTTGTACTGCTTGTTGTAATATTTATATCAATGTTACACACAGACATGCGAGTTGGCGATCATTGCTTGGTTCTTGAGATTAGTTTTGCTGACTGTACAAATCTGACCATTACATGTACATATATATCAAACTGTAATACAAATAAAATATCCATATCAAACTATATATTTCCTACTTTGCAAATTTATTAATATCTTGAGGCGACTAAAACAAATTCAACCTTGACTATTATTTATAAATTATTGATAACATTTATAATTCAGTTGGTGTTTTATAAAAATGGAATTGATTTAATTTCTATCTGATGGATAGATTTGCATGCACATTTTTAATTAATTAAAAGCCACACTGTTGACAACTGCTGTCCTGAAGTTTTGTGACAATGGTATTTTAGTTTGTATTTACATATTGGACTATTTCCATCAATTAATATAAAGTATTGAATGTCTTTAGAAAAAAATAACTTGTGTGTTATTATTAACAGCTGAATGTAATTGGAAAATTTAAATAATGTTGAATTTTTTAAAAGACATTCAATACTTAATATTAGGTGATGGGAATAATCCAATATATAAATACAACTGTTGATAAATATTTGTAACGTCTATAATTTTTTATTAATATATATATATATTTGTCAAGCGTTGGTGGTCGAGAGATCAGCACAGCCGCCTTACAAACAGTTGTCCCGAGTTAGCGGGTTCGCTTCCCGGCCGATGCTATGACACATGAAATATATATATTCAATAAGAATTTATATTAAAAAAAAATAAGTGGATTACAATACCCACATGGCCATGAATTACATATGTGCATACTAATACCAAAAAGTAGCATATTTATTGGTAATTTACACACATACATATTATTATATTCAGCTATACTTTATACATGAAGTCAGCTTTTTATGAAATGATGGGTTTGGTAAGGCATTCTAATACAATTACTTTAGTATTTATGTGAAGTATATATATTTCATTTATAATGGCTATACTTTTTGTTAATATAGATTGTAATTCATTCTCCTAATTACTACTTGTTTAAAATAAGGCTTCTAACATATAGCAGATCAATTTAATCAGCTGTTTGTGTTTCTGTACATTTTTTACAGTTTCACATGAGGACATCAAGTCATTTCTCTATTTTTGTGTACTATTCAAAATTCAGTATTAATTAAGTCCTCAGATTTGATCATTTAGTAGCTTCTTGAAAGATTTCTAAAAAGAAAAGCACTATTTTAATAGTCTTGTTTGGTATGCCTTTTTTGAGGATTTTCATTTACAATGTCATTTGCATTTTTTTTTGTTTTTAAACAGTGGGCAGAAATGTTTCCCCGTGTAGTCATGATAACTTTATCATCATCCAGAATACTCTGTGTGATTTGGTGTATTGTGGACTGAGGGACTTAAACACTAGATCTCTGAATCATAACTGAACTATATAATTCCAATGCTCATACATCACATACCCTTCCAAGTGAAGGCCTTTTAATTGTTTTTTGTCCAAAATTTTCCAAATGAGAAATTTTAATCTGTTTTTTTATTAATCTGTTTCTGTCTGCAATTCAGTTTTCTGTTATCCAGTTTTCAATAATAGCATATCCTTGTGCCACAACTTACTGAGCTAACTTCAACTTATCATATTACAAAATCACTATTCAGTGAATAGTAATGCATTAATAATCACTCCAATAATTATTGCCATTACTTTTATTGAAAAATATATACTATATATATATATAATACTAATTAACAAAATGCACTTACCTCATGGACAACCTTGTGAAGTAGTTTGATGCTCTATGACCTAGCATGTGTAATTTCTTATAAATAAGTATATATTCACTCTTTATATTTCTTTAAAATTTTTTAATCTTAGATAAGTGAATGCATTAATTTTTTCACTAATAGAAATTCTGAAATAATTATTATAGAAGAAAACTAATTGTGAAACCGTTTTAATTGCAATAGTATTAATTATAAATTTATTTAAACGCACATTGATTACATAAGTAATATTTACTAAGGCTGTAAACCTCAGGAATATGCACATGAAAATGTGAAGATAGAGACCTCTACAGGTCTTAACCACAAGCTTACGCCTTGGAAGAAAAGAGGGGAATCTTCTTTACTTCAACCTACTTTCTATATGAATAGGTGAAGCTGAAGCAGTTATATCTAAGAGTGTGAAACTATTCAATACTTTACTGATTAAGTCCACAATTCCTATTACACATTAATACTTAAGAAATCTTTCGATTTACAGTGAGTCAATGGAAAGATCTTATCGTTAAAAATCTATTACGATAATTTAAAATTGTAATTATAAATTTATTTAAATGCACCCATAAGTAATATTTACTAAGGCTGTAAACCTCAGAAATATGCAATAGTATTGAAAACATATTTTAAAAAGTAATTAAAGTTAACATTGATGTGAAAAGAACTCCTATCCTCAAAATTATACAAAATTGTCACCTTCTAAACCCATGAGATGGTGATTAAAAATGTTACATTTTTTATTTTCTGAGGTATTCTTAAGCAAATTGGAGAATTATTTCAAATACACTTTGGCCACTTTTCTTGAGAATGAAGGAAGATTTGGATATCATGAATCAGCCAGGTAATTGTTAATATGCTTGCTACAAAGAATAAATAGATAGTGGTTTTATACAATTAGGTAATCATCGATATGTCCACAGGATTTTGATACTTCCTCCATCGTTAGTGAAGACTATACAATATTGTATTTTTTTTTAATCAGCACGTAGACATTTATCTACAAATTACTATTGGGACTTTTATTCTCTATCTTTATCCTAAAACTCTTTTTTTTTTTTTGACTTTAAAAATTTTTTTTGGATTTCGTATTCCAACCCAAGATATTGTAATTATGATGGGCTGATATATTATGCCATTATTACAATTATATGTCTGTAGGTTATGATCCACTATTTATCTTCATTCTTATTATCAAACTTAAAGAAACCTATTGCAAACAAATTGCATTCAGTACACACACTGCCCCCCCCCTCTCTCAATATTTTTAATCCCTTGCATCATTATTTTTTCTCCATTCAACTTTCATTAAGAAAGCAGTACATGTATGAGATTTATTTTCATCTTTTATTTTCATCGTATTACTAATTAAAAATCATTAATATTAATTATATAAGATATTTTTCTGTTTTACATAGGAATGTGTGTTAATATGGAAACAAATTAGATTAAAACATTGTAATATATATTTTTAATACACTCCTATTGTATGCTTTGTGTTAATTTTTTAAGTTTTATGTAAAAAATTGAAAATAATTCTCATCATTCAATCAATCAGTTTTGTCAAGCTCTGTAATTTTACTTGACTGTTGTATTACTGTCAAGATGTCTACTTTTCCTATAAATTTCTGAAATACTTCAATAATTTTGATATTATTACTAGAATTGTTTGTAGCATCTTCATACAGACCTGCATCCAGCTTTACCTAAAGATGGATTATTTTCAACTATTGGCGTAATTCTTATTAAGATTATTCTCTCAATGACTATAATATAAGAAATTCATAATAGAATTCGGTAAATAGTTTTGCCAACTATGGTTTGACTTTGACACAAATTGTACAAGTATGATAGCTGTTCTCAGGGTATCAGTATTCTTTTCCCAATTTTTTCAAACTTGAGCATTGAAATCTGATATATAATATTGACAATTTCATGGATAGTGACCGGTATAATTTTTAGAGATATTTCTAATCCACAATCCTATATAGAAGAGACCCAATTACTCAAATGAATCTTATGTCATTTTTTCATGATCTTTCTCCACTGTTCTCATGTTTTTAAGAAATTTTATAAGATTGTCACCAATTTTCAGAATTTTGTTAGATGAATGTTGATTATAAAGAATATTGAAGTTTTTGTTTCAATTTGGAATGAATAGCTTTCACTGTTTTTGGTGATACACTTGTAAGAAGCAGTTGTTGTGAGTTGTAAAGCCTATCATGGCAAGAGTGGGTGGGTGTGAGTCTATTAATATTCCTTTCAAGATATATAATGTATTGATTTCAGCCAACATTTTTAAAATTATATCTTACAACTGGTAGTTTCCAGCAATGGTAAAGATTATAATCAGCCTTTGTTTATATTGGTTACAATCAGCAAGAAATGATTTTTTGTTGAAACTTTGCATAAATCAGGGTTTTTTTTTTTTTTAATGATTAATCTATCTGAATGGGCTGTTTGTTTTTAACAATATGTGCATATTGTTTAAAACCATCTATTCTTAAAGTTGAAATGTGTGTGTGTTGAAACTTTGCATAAATCAGGGTTTTTTTTTTTTTTAATGATTAATCTATCTGAATGGGCTGTTTGTTTTTAACAATATGTGCATATTGTTTAAAACCGTCTATTCTTAAAGTTGAAATGTGTGTGTGTATCCTAGAATGTATATCCCCAAAGATGACTACAAGAATTAAAATATTCTGTGCATATACATATAGTAAGATTTAAAAGATGAGAAACCAGTTTATTTTAGAAAGTTTGTCAACTTGCTTTAGTTTTAAAAGAATTTTATTTAGGGATTATATTGGTTTTTTTAATACATTAACTTTTTATAGTACATTGACTAAACAAGAGTCTATAATGTCACTACTGGGTTGATAGTGGATGATTTATGGAGATATTAATCCAGGGTATGGAATAAATCCTGTGGTTTATAGATTGTTGTCATCAGCTATCTGGAAATGTATTGTGCTTTGGAATTTGGAATAGATTCCAGGTTTCTTCAAATAAAAATTTAGAGGAAAGGGTCATGTCTTTATGTTTGATTTTGTTTAAAAGAGAAATGAATAGACTGTCTGGGTCTGGTGGAGGAGTTGTGAATACTAATTTGCATCTCACATTCCAGATAGAGTGGGTGAGAAATACTGACATTCTTATAATTGGAAACTGTTTACTTAGTAGAGATTCTTTTAGTGAGAGGATTCTGTAAATATAAATTTTACTGTTTTGGAAAATTAAAAGTTTGATACTACCAAGTCCGGTACATGAGCGAATTATGTGGTCAAATGTCTCATCATGCCTTTTGCAGATTGGGCAGGTAGGGTCAATGTTGTTAAGAAATCTCTTGTAGTGGAGGAACCAGTTGGTATGCATGGCTCCCAGATTTACTTTTACTAGGTAGTTTAAAAATTTAGGATCTAAAGCTAAGAACTTGAATATTGAAGTAATTCTATGATTAGTGATGCCAAGCATTGGCAAAATTGAGTTGATTTCAGGGTTGATTTTACGGTGGGCTTCCCAGATGGCAATTTTTGTATTATATGGATTTTTGAAAATAGATGTAAATTGATTGAGAAGCTGGAGAACCTGGTCTAGCCAGCATTTTTGAGGAGGAGGTCTGTCCGTCGGTTGAATGGCTTCTGATATATTAAAGGAATCATGTTTTTGTAGGAGGTTATGAATCAATGTGTGAGATTTTTGAAAGATAATTGAAGGGATGGAGTGAAAGGACATCCTGTTAGATTTGCGATGGTATTGCATCCTTGTCATGCTTATAGATGTTGTACTGTTTTTCCAAAAGAGTTTAGCACATAGACTATTGATTTTTTTGGTAAAGGCTTTTATTGCTGTCATGATGGGGGAGGTAATAAGCTATCTTAGACATGAATTTCATGTTCAGTAGTGCTACTTTTCCCTGTATGGAGAGATACACCCTGGAAAGGGATAGTATAATCTGGGATGTGGAATTGATTAAGGAGTTCTGTAATTTTTTTGACATGGCTGTTTGAGACATGGAGATAGGGAAGCCAAGAAAGTCCTGGGGCTCAGCTAGAAATCTAGATGAGACTTTCTTTCCCAATAGAATTTTTCAAGATGAAGATTTGTTGGAGTTAAATTTGAGTTGTGAATTAAGGGAAAATTTTTCCAAAATTTTGTAGAGTGCTGGGAGATATTTTTGAGATGGTAGTATTATGAGGACATCGTCCATATATGCAAACAACTTGAAGGATTTTTTGATGCGAGGAATGAATACTCCAGTGAATGAGATTTCTATATCTCTCAACAGGGGGTTGAGATAGTATATAAAAAGCATAGCACTTAATGGAGATCCTTGAGGAATAGATAGGTAGGGGGAGAACCCATCTGTGAAGAATCCATCTAAGGAGATGTGAATTAGCCTATTGTAGAGAAGATTCTCCAGAATCTGTATAATTTGAGAAGGGATGTTGAGGTCTTTTAGAAGAGTAAGAAGTGTGTGAATATTGATTGAGTCAAAAGCCTCTGTTATGTCTAGCTGGACTGCAATGGGTTTTGATAAGCGATTAGATCTAATATGATCAAGGAGAATCTTGACTTCACCCATTGCTGTCAGGGCTGAAGATCCTTTTCTTGCATATTGTGACTGAACAATATTGTCTAAAATTTTTTGCTAGATTTTCTCTTTAATTACACCTTCGATAACTTTGATTAAAATTGGTGTCATGGACATAGGCCTTATGTTATGGATGTTGGTTGGATCTTTGTTCTTCTTGATGAATGGCACTAAGGCAATCGGGTAGAGGTTATTTATTTCCCTTCTTTTAGTGGATAGATGATTGATCATGTTCATCACGATTGGGATAGCAAAGTTATCAAGGTGGGAAATTAGAAACCTTGGTATAGCATGCATCCTGGGATGAACACTGTCAGAAAGTGCTGTGAACACTGTCAGAAAGTGCTGATAGACAGTTTTTAAGATCAGTTGCTGTTATGTCATGGTTTATAGAATATGGGTATCCAGCCATTCACTGATAGTCTTTGGAAAATTATTTTGAAGTCGGTTTTTGAAGTGAAGATCAATGTGTTCAATCATGTGATGACCAGTGACATAATTTCATTGACAATAAGGGAGGTTGGAGTGTTTTTTCCTAGCTCCCAATGCCCATTGCAAATATCCCCGAGTCCAGCAGTGTTGGGTAGTAAGAAAGTTTTGTGATCTTTTAATAGAAATATACTCCGCAATAGCCATCTGTTTTTCCTTATACTGATGTTTTAGTGATAGAAGGTGTTTGATATGATCTGGTTCAGTAGAGCATGCCTTTATTTTATTATTGATTTGGTCAAGCTCATTAATAAGCGTAGATGGCCCTTTGTTGTTTTTAGTATAGTGCACAATCAAGGAATGGATTATCCCAATGAAGGCGAACCACGCCTCTTCTGGGGGCCTTTTTAGTAGGTTGACTTTGTGGAAGAGGATGTATGCTTAAGATACAATGGCTTCAGTCATGGAAGTTTTAGTTAACATTCTGATTGACCGGTTGAGAAAGGATGAGGAGTAGTTGGTTAGTTGCAGTGTGGTGATAATAGCATGATGGTCAGAGAAGGGAACAGGTAAAAGTAGCTTCCAGACCATGATGGAGTTCAGAGGTGTAGAACATCAGATCTATTAATGTATGATACCTTTTGGTGTAGTAAGAATAGGCGTTATGAGGAAAGAAGCCCCTGCCATTAATAAAGTGTCTTTTGAGCAAGTGAAGATACTTGTTTGTAAAGTGATCATAGGAAATGTTGAAGTCCCCAAAGAGGAGTGCTGGGGAGTTGTTGTTGGCTGTTATCATATTTATAGTGTTTATGATCTGAAGGAATATTGCATGGCTATTGGGGATGTAGACATGAAATGCATTGATTATGCTATTGCCATAGGTTAGGTTGGCACAGATAAGGTTCTTATCTTGGTAGGTGATCTTAAACTTGTTAGGGGGGTGTTTGTTATTTATTAAGATACCTATGCCTTCAGTAGCTGTAAGGTTGACTGTTAGATATGTATAGCCAAGCTTGTTAAGCTCAGTTAAAATAAGGCTACTGGACCTTTGGTGATATTTGATTTGCCCATAAACATAATGTGGGGGGGTAAACGAATTAAATCAATGTCTTATGGCATGTATTCGTGTAAGCGAATTAATGCCTCTGACATTAACTCCAGCTATCTGGCAAGAGACCTTAGTCATAAGCTGGCGATTGGTCAGAGTCTACCGCCAGAGGAATTTGGAGTTGAGCGCTGCTGTTTTGGTAATTAAATCTCAAAGGCTCGGACAGGATTTCATCTTCGGAAAACTCATCTTCGAGTATATTTGAGAGTTAGGCAAAATAGAATTAGCAATTTTCCATTTTTTTTTTTTTAAGTATGGGACTTAAGAGGCTTCCTTGGACTTAATGTTATGGTAATGATTGGATGACTATGTTAATGAATACTCATCTTCTGAGCTGGATCCATTCAAGCGAGTGGATTTTTTCCTAGTGGAAGTTGTATAGCTAGTTATGTCCATCTCAGTTTCAGTGTCTGATGAGTTGATAGAAGGAGAAGGTGTAATTTTAATGGGAATATGGTGATCTTTATTATTCATGTGGTTAGCAGGATGATGGGTCTACATGGCTGGATGTGTTTTTGGAGCCCTTGGGATGGTTGGTTGTGGTGTGATCCTGATTCAGTCTGCCATGTTGGTTTTGTAGCAATGAGTCATCCCTAGAATTATCTTTAGACCTGTATGACTTAGGGTTGATAAAAGGTGTTTGGGTTCTTGGAGACTTAAAGATAGAGCTATCCAAACTTACTATCAGAGATTATATTCATTATTAGGGAGTTTAAAATAAGGTTACCAAGGTAACCATAGTCAGTAACAATCCAAGATTTGACAAGGTGAATATTATTAGATGAATATTTAGTATTGTATAGTACATTTACATCAATTTGTATTGTACTATTATATTGTTTTAAAATTGTAATTTTTCCATTTTGATATATCCTAAATATTTAATTGAAGTAAGACTTTTTTTTTTTTTTGCTAACAGCATATAATTGTTTTGTTTTTTTCCTCACTCAATCAGGTGCAGTCGTTTTTACATAATATTGCTTAAATTATCGTTTTATTATGTGATCTCCTAATCTGCAATATAATTAATCAGTTCATTATAAAATGAAGTCTGTTTTCCAAATGGAATCTTGGTATTTACGGGATGATTTTCAGATAGGATGTCGATTATCCAGATTCATTCACTCTCAACTTCAAGTATTGTTGGCATTCATCGTCAGGGAATTAATAAACCTTGAGAAACAAATTTTTAACAATCATTTTATATATGTGATTTATAATTTTGCACGTACTTTCTTTTTCCGAAGTAATTTGCTTATCTGAATATTGTAATTAATTTAATTAGTAAAGTACGTCAAACAAATAAACATCACCCCCCTTCCCCATGCCAAACAAGATAGTAATAAAATAAAATATTTCGTAGACCAAAGAAGCGTCTGCAAATAATCATTTATTTTTGTTTGTATTCAATGAAAATAATTGACTTTTTTTTTAAAAAAAAAAAAAAGGATTCAGTTCATTAAAAAAATTGTTTTTCACTTTGAAACATTTAACATCAGTAGTTTTATTCTATGCTTTATATATATCTTAGTTTTAAAAAAAATATTGTACTTTTTTGGGGCATGCGCGTTTGAAATATTTATTTTTTCGTTAAAATACTGTGATAATTATGCTGACCTGTCAAGCATTGGTGGTCGACAGATCAGCGACAGCTGCTTTACAAGCAGTTGTCCCGGGTTCGCTTCCCGGCTGATGCTATGACATGAGAAAGAAAAAAATATGCTGACCTCTATATTATTACTATCGATTTTATTATGAATACATGGTTTTATTTTAGGCATTTGTACATAAGTTTTTTTTTATTTTAATATGTCTTTAATGTACGTGTGTGATTTTTGCAATCTTGTATATATAATATAGAGTATATGAGCACAGACTTTCACATGACCCATCACTCTCCACTCTATCTAATAACACTGATACACTCAAGCACATATAATCACCAATATACGTATTTCATGCAAAACCAGCAATCATACTAAAGATAGTAATATATTTAAGTATGTTCGTCCATACAGTACACCCATCGGTGAATCAGTGGACCAGACATATGATAATAATTAATATGGAAATATATTGTGTGTACATTTCAGTCAAAAGATATGTTTCTGATTTATAAAGTAATGGTTGTGAATTTAAAAATTTGGATTATAATGATAACTTTTATATATTTCAACCAGACAAATATATGATTAAAATTCAAAAATAAAATTTAAGTTTGATGAGAACGGGCCTTTTACTGTTTAACGTAGTGGTAGAGTAATGAATAATTAAAGGTATTTTGAAAATATTTTATTCGTTTGATCAAATAATGGCAATATAAATATTACAAATGGAAAAAAATGTGGAAAGTATTTTTTTACATTAAGATCTCATGCAGTTTGGTTAAAAATATTCTCCTACAATATCTAATTTAAAGGTTTACATATATAGAATTTTATTTAATGTTTTCACAGTTATATGATGTAAATAAAATAGTTTTTGTGTTGAACCATCTATTAGTTTTGATTAATTCCCAATATTTTGCAGAAATAGCATCTGCCATTGTCAAGATTAACTTTTCAAAGAGAAGCCCTTAGATCTCAAATACTAACGAAATTGAGTGTGAGATAAAGTATGACAGTGAGCGTGACGTTGTTGAACATTTAGAATATGTGATTCCACAAAATGTTTATTTTCTTCAGTTCCACTACTAATTGATTTCAAATTTATATTAAAGAGATAAAATAAATAGTATATACATAGATGCCCAAAACTCAGCAGCATCAGAGAACTGATATTTACCAGCTCAAAAATAAACTTCCAAACAATCACCTCAATCCGGAGATGTATTGCCACAAAAACTGTCGCATGGATTCGGCTCTCCATATTCTACACACTTATGCTCTGGACAACATGCTGCAAACTTAGCTTAGAACACCCAACTCCCAATGCTAAACAGGTCTACATCCATATGATCAACAAGATTAAACAAAGAGATGAGATAATCGGACCACGCCGCATTGTAGAAGATACGTGAAATCTTCTGGACATCCCAGAACACACAAAAAACAGAAATTAATTCCCAACTCACAACGAGATAGCTTACTACTACCCACACACAAACAATTATGGAAACAAAATGATCAATAAGCTAAGACTGAAAACGATCCAGTTTAAAGTGCAACCATTCCTCATTTCCACAGGACAATAATCAAGGAAATTCCCATGGCTTCCATTTATAACAAAAATGATATCTGTGTAATCATAGTATTTAGTAAATAAATGTTTATTGAAATGAAAATAAATAGTATTCGTAAGGTTGGAATACCAACTGGTTTAAATAGAGTTGATAAAGCACAACATATTCCAGCCTTACGGAGACCATTTATATTATCTGTTTCTTCTAATATAAACTTGAAATCATTTAATAGTAAAACTGTAAGAAAATAAACATTTTGTTAATCCATATTCTGATTGCTCAACTACTTCATGTTCAATCTCATTCTTTACATCACACTCAATTTCCTTACTATTTGAGATCTAATAGTTTTTCTTTGAAAAGGTAACCATGGCAATGCTATTTCATTAAAACATTGGTAATTAATTAAAACTAACACATGATCTAACCCAAAACTATTTTATTTATATATATATATGTGTGTGTATGCTCTTTTTTATGTTTTCACTTTACTATCATATTTTTTAAATTATCATATAACACATGATCTAACCCAAAACTATTTTATTTATATATATAGAAATATATATATATGTGTGTGTGTGTATGCTCTTTTTTATGTTTTCACTTTACTATCATATTTTTTAAATTATCATATTTAATACCATAGATTATAGGAGGTCAATAAGAAAAGTCTTGTTGATCAATTTTACATATTATGACAGTAATGATAAATAATCAATCCCCATATTAGCCCAAATTTTTCAGAGAATGCTTTCATCACAATGATGATTTGTTTTTCTTTTCCAACTAATATTTTGGGCATGTGCTACAATATCATTCCAATGTTATACCATTAATCCTGATAGATCTAAAGCGAAGTAAGTCGTTACACTGGTTTAGTATTATTAGCAAATGTCTTGTTATAATGTGATTAGAAAATATATTAAGTTTGTTTTTAAGAATATAAGTGATGTCTTTGAATGAATTTAGTGATGTTAGAAAATTTGGAATTGAAGAATAAAATTAAAAGATGGATTTCAAATTCTCCTTAGTTTTTATCTGCGTTATACAATCACCATCATTATAAATCAGAATGCATGTTTAGGTGAAAAGCATAATGGACCAGTGAACATTCTAATTAAAAATTTGGGGGAATTCATTTTTTAACAATGTATTTTTCTAATTATTCTCAAAAAAAAATCTGATGAGTTACAATTGTATTATTCACTCTTTTGGCTTAGAGGTGTTGAAAAGTCCACTTCCATTCTTCGTAATTTATCCATCAATAGTATTTGAATTTGTTAGTATAAATATGCTAACACCAAATTGTTTTACATACAAACAAATTGTTTAAATAATTCAACCAATAACCTTGTTAGTAACAAATAGTAAATTTGTCATTACTTTAATGTTACCACCAAGTACTTTCTCCATGATGACCATTTTTAAGGCTTACAAGGAGTTTTCAGCAGTCAGACAAAGAGCCACCTACTGGAATCTCAATGAATGCATAAAATCTTTACTTTTACATATCGAACTTCAGGCTAATCAGACATTAAAACATAAGGACTTGAAGTACGATTTTCTTACATATTATGCTTTTACACATTTTGAAAATTGTCATGAGACAGATTTGAAAAGAACTACAAATTATCATCTTTCACATTTATTAATATAAATTAATAATTTACTATATAATAATGATAGCAAATATATTTTATGATTTTGCATGCCATAGAGTGATGAACTCAAGGGTTAGAGATTCATGGTTCAAAACTCAACTATCACTTCTTGTCAATAAATATCAGTGTTCTCCCAAGTAATTAACTATTGAATTATTTATACATTATGCATGTATTTCTAATAGACTTAAGTACATGAGTATATGCACATTCTTTTTTGTTTTCATTTCACGACATTATTTATTAGACAACTTCAAATATTATTTGCCCTCTATTTCCTCACATTTTTTTATTTTTGAAAACGGATTTACTAATTTTTGGTCTTGCGTGTTGAAATTTTTACTTAAGTTCCATCTCTATATGTAATACATCGGCAACAATTTTGCAGAGAAAATATATGAAATATCTTCTTTTTTTTTGTAAACAAAGTTGCCTTTTTTTTTTTAAGAGATAAAATTATTCGTTTTTAAATTTGATTGAATTTTTATATACTGTGTAGAAAAAAATATTGTGGTTCAGTAATTAGTACATTCACTTTCCAGAACAATAACTCAGTTCTGAGAATAAGAGGAATTTATAATTTTTTTCAGTTCAATGGGATTTTATTATTATTATTTTTATATGTCAAGGTGTTGGCTGGAAAGTGAACCTGGGACAACTGCTTGGAAGGCAGCTGTGCTGACTACTCATTTTGAAGATGAATTTTTCAGAATTTTCCATATAGTCATTCCATATTCAATTTAGCTGGTCATTGAGGTTTTGGTCAATATATGGATATATTGTCCTAGATAAGTATACAAAATATTTGTCAATTGTTGCCTTTTGCATAACAGTTTTAGTTGATTAGAGCTTCACCTTAAATTTCAGTATTCATAAACCTATAGTAGATATATTAAATTTATTAATCACAAGCAGATGAAATAATAATAACATGAAAGGTTGAAACCTTTGAAAGATGCACCTTAAAAAATGTTTAAATGACAGCCAATCAGATAGTAATAATGATTTCACAAGGAAATTCTCAATTCAAAACACGAGTCAGATACTTTACAAGAAAAAGATGGAATCCACCTTCTTCTCTACTTAAATTTATATATAAATAAGCCAGACTCAAACATCTTGAACTAAGAGCATGAGGCTTTAAACACCTTCACATTTAATTCACTAAATATTATATATAAATAAACAATGTGAAATCTTTCGATTTACTATGCAGTAATTTTCAAATCTAATGAAATGATCGTAACAAATGTAAATTTATTAAGCACAAGCAGATGAAATAATAATAACATGAAAAGGCTGAAACCTTTGAAAAATGTACCTTAAAAATGCTTAAATGACATATTTACATTTGTTACGATCATTTCATTAGATTTAAAAATTACTGTGTAGCAAAGCGAAAGATTTCATATTGTTTATTTATATATAATATTTAATGAATTAAATGTGAAGGTGTTTAAAGCCTCACGCTCTTAGTTCAAGATGCTTGAGTCTGGCTTATTTATATATAAATTTAAGTAGAGAAGAAGGTGGATTCCATCTTTTTCTCATAAAGTCTCTGACTTGTGTTTTGAATTGAGAGTGTTCTTGTGCAGTCATTATTATTATCTGATTGGCTGTCATTTAAGCATTTTTAAGGTGCATCTTTCAAAGGTTTCAGCCTTTCATATTATTAAATCTACAGTAGCTGTAATCGATATGTGGTCCACCAAGCTTTTATATGTGGTTCAAAACATGCACTTATTAATATGTTTTTTAAATCTTGAGATGAACAGCTTCTGCATCTCACATGGATGAAAACTGCGCTCACGATGTATTTATTTCTTTTAATTGTATAATTGTATTGATACTTGATTTTTTTATAATTAAAAATGTTGATTATGACAGCAAGGTTGTGACTATTTTGAAGTGTATTGTTTTATCTCAAACTATATTTTAATTACTTATAATGGCATCAGTGTTTTCAAAATATAAATGAAAAATATCCAACAAAATTAGAGTATTTCAATGCATTTGTGAAGAAGAATATTTTGTTGGGTAAAACAAACATGCTTTGGCAACTTATTTGGGTTTTCATGAAAGTGTCATATTAAGAAATATATAATATTGATATCATTGTACCATGAAATACAAATCATTAATGACTTTTTCCCTCATGGGGTTTTAATGAAATGTGAAAATGAATAGTAATTATAACAATGTTGTTGTTTTTCTTTACATATCTTAAGCAAAGGAAAAGTTCTGGATTTTTTTTTTCAATTTATGGTAAGAAATTATTTTATTTTTACAACAAAACATTTACATTTACAGTGAACTTTAAAAGTGACAACTGGTGGTGACTTTTGGTTTTTCTATGTGACATCACATAAAAATTTGGTGAGCTCAATCATGGGTTATAGGCTGAAAATATTTCATATATGGTAAATGAAGTATTTGCTTTTGAAGAGAAATTAAGCATTATTACAAGGAAGTACAAAACCAAATGCTGCAATATTTTTCAAATATAATAAAAGAAAATGGTATTGACATTTCTCCAGAAAACTATATGATTATTACAAAATTATTTACCTGCCTAATACAAGGAATTTATGATCAGATTTTAGGATTCAATAAATATTAAGAATTGTCTAATATTTGTAGAAAATCCCTTGAACTTAGAAAAACAACAATTATTATACAGATAAATGCATGGGTATACGATTATGCAAAACTGCTTGATAAATTTTTTGAGCTTAAAAATGATAAGAATCTGGGGGCTTACCTTTTAAAAGAGAGTTAAAAGGAGTGTGATAAATTTTGAGGAATTTGTTTTTAAAAAAATAACATGTCCAAATGCTGCTCATATTGATCATGTCAATATATATTTGCAAATCATCTTATTTTCAAATGAAGTATGCAAATGATGTATGTAGGAATCAGTGGATTGATTCTCACCTTGATGATATATTAAGAATAGCATGTGGCAATTATAAAACTGACTGATTTAAAACAGTCCAAAGTTTGTCTTCACATCAAAAAATCACATTAATTTTTAAATAAACACTTGGACACAGATTTATTTTTTTACATTATCGTATTATGAGGTTTCCTGTACTATGTTGTGATTTAAATGGCCCATGTAACATAGCAAATGTATGTGACCTGAGGATTAAGATTATTTATGTTGTATATAGCAATAATATTTGTTTTAGCATTTGAACCATTAAACCATGTCAAATATAAAAGGCATTACCATGAACATTTAGTACCCCTGCATCTACTTCCAAATCTGATGTTTTATTTCTGAAAGCTGGCTGTATGTAACAAAGAAAAAAACTTGAATATAGTTGATCTAAAATCTATCATTTCAGTATCTGTGCAGCCTTGACACAGGTTGGGCCAGCAGCATCTGACAAAGAGAAAAGAATAGTACCCATCCAAACTTCTAGATGATGGAAATAGTCTAATATATAACTACAAATAAAATGCTACCATCACAAGCTTTCATGCAAACATTAGATATGCAGATATTTTTAGAGTAAAAGGATGAGATGAAAGACAATAAATAATAAATATCTTCACTAACAAACAGTTTGCGTGATGATGGAATAGCATCTGATGTGCAGTAAGATTTCTGATGCTTTTTTTTTTTTACCTATACATATATTAAAAGCCAATCAACACTTAGATAATCCCATTAACAATAATAATCAAAAATTTCAAACTGCTGTCAAGACAACTTTATTTTAACAATAAATGTGGAATATATATATATAAATGGTTTCATGATATAAAAATGAGTTCATACACCTGCCACATTGACTGCCTCAAGTGTGAATTCACATGAAATTAGAAATTTTTTAAAGATCCCAGGAATATTTTTGTAGTAATTCTGAGATGTCAAGTAAAATGCTAATCTAATTTTGATTGATCAGATAATTTTAAAACGAAAATGCGATTATAATATGAGTCAGTCTTTACTGGTGAAGGAAGTGTAAAGACTTTTAAGGGTTTGAACCCATAGCTTATTTTCATTGTATATATATACACACATGTAAGGAGAGGTAAAACAATGTATATATTTTTTTTGTTTCTGTTATCCATGATTTATGCATGAGCATGCTAAAAATGTTCTACTCTATGAAACCACAAGCTTTTGGTCTTGCAATTGTATTTTGCAAAAGAAAAATAACTATTAGATATATGTATCTTCATAATATCAGCAAGCTTAAAGATTTTATACAGATTATTAATGTCAGAAACATTGACTTATTATAAATATTTAACTGTAGGCGCCATAATGACTTTTAAGAGTTATCTTTAAAGCAATAGCAAACTATCAATAAAACTCGTCAAATGTTTTGATTTTTTGAAATCAATAAACCTGTTTTCCTGAAGATCATTTAACATATATACGTTAAGAAACATTATGTAAGGTAGCATGGTATTTTTAAAACATGGTATTATAATAAAACATTATATAAAAAATGCATAATCGTCAAAGAATTTACTATGATTATCTAAAATTAAAGCATTGTTGTTTTTATTTTAATCTTATTGTAATTATAAAGCTTTAAAAGAAAGAAATTGCAGACAGAAAATCAATAAATCATTTGACTTTGATTTTTTTTTTTTTTTTTTTAAGAAAGGCAATACATAGATTTAGTTAAACCTTTGAAAAGGTATTAATTCAGCCTGTATAATCAATGCATGTTTTATATGTTTGTCTACAATGTACTAAGGGTGTATGTATCAACCACAACATCTTTAATACAACTTTTAAGCATCACTTTCAATGAAACATCATGGAAACAATTAATTCAGCATCTATGCTGAATGCATGTTTTGTATTTTTATCTATTTTATGTTATATACACATACATCAGTCACAAATATTTCAGTATAACTTGTAAGCATTGCTTTCAATAATAAAAGAATAGCATTTTATTTATTTCAATCTTGAACAAGTAATAAAAATAAATCAAGAGGTACAATGAATATAAAAACATTACTGACCAATTAATCATCTAACTGTTGGTGACAATTTTTGTGGGTTTTTTCTTCCTTTAATCATCCTTTAGTGATAAATAGCTTTTAGTAGCAGTAATTCTTTTTATCCTTCTCCAGTGTTATCTATTGTAAGCACGAGTAATCAGTGAAATCAAGATGGTAGTGCTACATCTGTATTCCAAAGCTAGTTTTGGATTATTAGCCTTCATAAGTGATAAGCTGTAATTTAAGATACTGTTTTTAAATAGAAACATAGAAAGTTGTTGATGTTTTATTAGTATGAAGATATGATAAGCAGCAATAATTGGATGATTAAATTGATTATGGAATAGATATTGGGAAAGAATTCTAAGTTTGGAAATCGTCATTGAATTGAAACATTTTTTAATCTTTTTGCAGAGTGTTGAAACGAGGGATATGGACTTTGGAATTGTATGTTATGATTTCATTTAACAGTCACATATCCCTTGATTTAACTTATAGGCATCACTTATTATTATTTAGTGGTGTGGTAAAGTGTCAGATTCTGGGATTAAGATCCTCAGATTTATTCCAGTTCTGACCTTTCCAGTGCTCAAACTTTTTATGATCTCCTGACCAGTATTATTATTGTTTTTCCTACAGTGGTCTGTGCGGACATTTAATTTTGCTGACTCTATCATTTATCAAATTATTGTTAATTTTTACTTTTGTTAACTTTTATACTGCTTGCTATCACCCTATTCTTGATTTAGATTATAATTTTTGTTGGTTATATTTAATATTTATGATAGTATTATTACCTAGTAATGGTAATTATATCTCTTGTCAAGATTATAATGGGGACATGCATTACACATAATCAACAATCATTTTAAGCAAGCTTGGAGATGTTCTGTTTTGTAGAGATTTTTCTTTTGGTTTTAATATGGATTTAAGCTCTATTATTATATCCCATGTTATGGATAAATTGCAATTATTGCCAGCATTTCACAATGCCTCATTGTAGATTATGCAAACGGTTTTGAAAATGCAAGCTGATTTTGATATTTTGCATCAAAATATTGATAGTAAGGATGAGATTATCCATTTGTGCAGTCTTAGTATTATATATATGGTTATTTCTTCATCGAAAGATAATATTGTTACCACAAATAATTTTCAAACTAACTTGAAGATGAATGTTTTTCTAACAATTATTTAAAAATTATATTTCATATAAAAACTAAGTCAAATAGATGTACATTGTTCATTTTATTTTTCATAACATGGCTAAATTATTTTTACATAAGAGAAAATCTGTTTTAGCTATATCTGATATTTTATTTTTAGAAAATGACAGCTAGTGTACTTACATTAATCACTGGATTCCTTTGGATACTTGATATCTTTTTCAGAAGTCAAAGCAAAAAATCCTCAATAGGCAAAATGGAGTATTTGCATTAGATCCTAAGATCTAGGTGCAGTGCTCTCAGATCCAAGGCTCCTCACTGACAAAGGCCATAAGCCAGAAACTAGTCTGGGGATATTGTATGAGTAGGCACTAGATGGGGATTTTATGCACAAGCCTTCTGGCATCCATCGATTACTTTAGCTTATTGTGTATGGCAATATATATAGTGAGTTTTGCCTGTTTTAATATCTAATCTATGTTAGAAATGATATCTATTCATCCTGTGCCCTAATTAATAAGAAGTAGTGTCTTTCTGAACTTTATTTTCAAATATACAATCTAATTTGTTTTTTGATTGCAGAAAAGTTTTAAAAAATCTGAATATTCATGGTATTTGGACTCATTTTGATGAATTAAATATATTTAAGTAATCTTCCATTACAATTTTAGATGCTATTATTTTGACTGAGTCTTGGATTTCTAATGAGCAGCAACATTTGAATATATTAGTCAGTTATAAGAGTGTTCTTGTACCACACTTGCACTTACATTCAGGAGATGTAATGATTTACCTAAAAACTGGTTAAAATTTTATTTATCATATTCCAATGCTTATTACTACTGAATCTATACTAATTACATTTAATTTTTCTAATGGAGATCTAGTTTCATTATATCTTTTTTGGTGAATTTGATATGTTATTATCTAATTTACATTCATTCTCTGCTGTAATAATTGCTTGTATTGAATATTGATTTATTAATTAAGGAACATAATTTTATTTGTAGATACATGGATTTATTATATAGTTTATGATTTTAGTCAGGCAATTTTTCTATCTACCTGTATAACACCATCTTGTAAATCTCTGCTCAATCACATATTTATTAGACTTAATCAGGATTTTAATTATCAATGTGGCTTACCTCATTTATCCATTATGGATCATTTTTGTAATTCTTTTGAAATTGCCTGTAGCTTATAATAGTAGTCAAAATTGTCTATTTGTATGTTAATAAATGATCACATGTCAAATTAAATAGCGTATAATTGTTTTGGTTTAAAAATGTAAACATGGTTTTTGCAATTTTACAATATTGGTATTTTTGTAATGCCAAAGTGAGTGATCATATTAAATTGTTTAGTAATAATAAAAAGTGTTATCCATGAATAACTGATAGGGTAACTCAAAAAATGATATTCAGAAAGCATATTAAACGTTCTGATCATAATTCAATTGCTTTAAAACAGCTTAATAAGAAAATTAAGTTGGATATTAGAAAATCTAAATCACACTTTTATATGTAATTTCTTCATAATAAAAATATGTCTTTAAAATGCAAAATAATTATTTCTTTGATTAAAAAATCCTCGAATCAAATGAATATCATTAAAAATAATGATAATATATTAGAAGTGTATGGCAATGAAAAATATGTAATTGATTTTTTTAATAATTTCTTTCCATATATATCACAGGTGGAAACTTGTATTAGTGATTCCTTCTGAGTAATTTCTGATTGTTTTTTTTTGTTTGGATGCTTCTGATACTCAGTTATCATATTTGATTTATTTACAAAATGTTCACTCTTCTGGCTTAGATACTTGAATTTCAAAAATTTGTAAAGATAATAAGTTTGTTTTTACACTGGTTCTTGTTCACTTATTTAATCTTTTTTTGTGTCTGTTGATATATTTTGTGAATATTCAAAGGTTGTTTTTAGGAAGATTCATTAGTTTATTACTAATTAAATGCCCATTTTAATCATTTCTGTTATTGCTAAGTTATTTGAGATGATAATCAAGAATAAGGTGGTGTCATTTTTGAATAATCATAAATGTGCACTATTTCTTTTTTTCATTGAATAAAACTCTTAATTAGATAATGGTCTTAGGATTGTAGCTGTGTATTTGATTTATATAAAGCATTTGACTCTGATAATCATACAATCCATCTAGACTATTTATAGTCATATGGTTTTGAAGTCATTTTGCTTTATAGTTAAAAAGTTATTTAAAAGACAGACAACAGTTGAT